>JAGDQP010000250.1:2754-20770 GCA_022664845.1 Lepisma saccharinum
CCCGTTGGTAGTGCTGAACCCTAGAAGGGCCATCCATCTCTTAAAAGGAAATAATTTGTAATATTGATAGCTAAGTTTCCAGGAAATCTGTCCAATGAATTTCTCTGTAACTTCTGTTAGATATGAAATCCAAGTGCTGTAACATAAAACGATTTTTTTGATTGGTTTAGTTTAACTCACACTTATTAAAAGCTTCGTTTTGCGGTAAGATTTCTTTCAATCAAATATTATACATCCAAATACGAATTATCCAATCATATTCCTTTTACATAGAAGGTAAAAAAAAAAGTGAAAACGGCGGGACTGACACGATTTAGACACCCAGCGAAATCGACACAGCGAATTTGGAACGACCTAAACATATTTAGACCATAGCTGCTTGTGTAGTCAAAAAACAAATAATATAAATAATTTAAAAACAAAATATGCGTTCGTACTAACATTTTGAACTTGATTTTTTTTAGAATGCTGGAGGGTTTTATTATCCTCAGCTTGCACAAGAAATTAACGAGTTTGAATTAACGAGTGATTTAGAAGCATGTGTGAAAAATATGTTCTATCTGTATTTGGAAAAACACAACTTACCGAATGAATTGTACGGTAAGTATGCTTTGCCCTACAAAAAAATAAAAATAAAATATAAAGATATTCGTTTTACACCTCTAACATTGTAGCTTTAAGATAGCAGACAGTCCGAAGCATTTTCACTTTTCCAGATGTTGTTAACTGTGCAAAATTCTCTTGGCGTTTCTTCCTAAAAAAAAAAAAAGATCCCTCAAGGTCATTTATGAATCTTACTGTTTTCAATTCAAGGCCATCTCTTTTTTTTTCATCGCGTTAGGAATCGGCAAAACATTTAATAAATTCTTCTCTTTTCGTCCAGAGACGAAGGAATAAAAAAAAAACATCTACCTGGCTGTTACGGGTCAATACAAAACTACCTGCGATTTCTTTATTTTTTCTCAGTTAAAAAAATGCATCAGGTTTGAATTCCAATTCCTAACTATGGTATCGTCTTTTTCTTTGAAAAAAAAAAAATGTTTCCACTCTTTGTATTGCTGTTGGGAATATAAGTATATAGAAATTCTCAGAGTAGGCAGTCGAAATTCTCAGAAGGATATTTGCTGATTCTTCTTCAGCGGAAAATGTTTGAAATTTATCGTACCGGTGTAGATGTCAGATATGTTACGAAAATAATTACGTTTCTTTATATAATCTTTTTTAAATTTGTTTTATACTTGTTCAAAGTAATTACATAATACATTTTCGACTTGTACTTAAAGTCTCTAGTTTCTTTCCCTCAAGTGTATCTAATTAGGGTAGCTCTTATGTTACTAACACATAGAGACACATTCTATAACAGAAGAGAGACCAGAAGGTTTAAAATGGCCAAACAATAAATGAAGAACTACAAAAAATATAAATTGCTTTGGTCTCAAAGCAACTTTAACTTTTTGCGGTCAAAAGTCGATAGAAACCGTACAAAATTCTACTTACATCCTCTAAATTTTGATTTTACACCCCCCCCCCAATACTGAAAATCCTGGCGAAATCCCTGTCTCGATGTAACATAACGTAATAAAGATTTTCCAGGAGGCCATTATCATTCAGGACAACAAATTTTGTACTCCTCCGGGTTCGATGCTCGGTGAAGACAAATGGTTTTGAAGTGTACTATAGGTCCCGTTCTTAGGACGTCATTTTCATCCAATGGAAGGCAATGGAAAACTACCATCGTTTCACCTTGACTAGAATCTTGTTATCATTAGGTCTTATATATCTTATATGCCTCTCTCTAACCAATATAATAATATTGTACCTTATGGTTCATTGTTGATAATTTTCAATTTGTCTTTTGTTAAAGCACTTCTATTTGTTAGCGAAACAAACTGCAAGTGTATCTAAGTACGTCTGCAGTTAGATCTCCTTTACTCTAAAAAGGTTGAAGACTAAATATTGTGAATTAAAAAGAAGCCGAATTAGTCAGTATTAGATCTCACGGTATCTAGATGGAAACCCACATCAATTATATAACGTTGATGTGTTGTTCACAGTAGCTAAAGACCAATGAGGGCTCTGTGAACTAAATAACAAGTGAACGTACACATACTGTTGCAATCGCTCTTTACTTTTCGATATCCTAAATTTTCTAGATGTTTTTTCGCCCGGTCACCCCACTGCGGGGTGTCGAATCGAAAAACTAAACCGTTACTAAAGAATTGATAGTCACGCTAAATGTTCCCACTTACAGGTAGTCAACCCGGAAATCTACATTGTGGTGTGGGTTGCTCAGCCTGTAAGGGTACATCTGACAATCATGATCTAATAACCGATTTATATGTTACTCCTCGTCACCCCCACTCCAAGGAGTGATAGGGGTGTCTTACCCCTACAATATTTCTTTCCAGGCTGTAAGTGATTTGTGTACTAAGTTTTGTTGAAATTGCTCCAGGCGTTCCAGAGTTATACTGGAACATCCATCCATGCACCCAAATTATACAGTATAATAGTTATATAGTATTTAGCATCTTGGCTTAGCATTAAATCAGGAATTTTTGACAGACCAACTATACAGCCAGATTCTTCCTTACATTCTTCCCGATGCGAAAGTAATTTGCACGAAAAAAAAAATAAATGAAGAACTGAAAACACCACAGTTCGAAAGCTCTGGCAAGATCCCAGATTCAAAATATCACACTCCTTGATTGATTACGCCACACCAGATACTTCTTGGTCTCAATCGACAACTTCTGTGTAAAGTAACTTAAAAAGAAGTACTGTAACAAGTGAAGTAATACTTAACGAAGTACAACTGAAGGAGATAACTGCTAAAGATAATATAACAATCAACATGACCATTGTTATGAGAGAGGAGACTACAACATAGCCTCCTACTTTCGTCCTGTTGTTTTAAATTTTGTCGGTGTACTGCAATATGTAGAGACTTTTACATTCTTTTTCGTCCTTATTTTCTTCGATTCATCTCCCATTCCTGCTTTATTTCGTGCACTGTTTATAAAACGAAGCCGAGGAAAATTGTAAGTAGAAGAATGGAACAACTTAATTGGTCTCAGATGGGTAGTAAACAAAAATTGTTTTTCTGTTTTTGTTATGGACTTTTTCCAACGTGAAATATAAGTCGTCAGAAAGTTTGTGCTACGGAGCTGGAAAGAAACATAAATAAAGTCTCTAAATTGAAGAACATCCATTAAAAGCAGAGAAAGAGGGATATTGGTGGTAGTACAGAAGCGCTTAGGCCAGACATCGTTGTTACATATTAACAATCTCCTCCCATTTTAAAGTCCAATTGCGAGACGCTATGGGTTAGTAAAGAAGTGGTTAGAGTTCTAGCCTAGATACACAATCATACACGCAGCCAACAGAAAGTAACGATTTCCAACAATAGAGGGCAGCGTTGTCTCCGTATGTCTAATATTTAGTTGCACGAACTCAAGAGTTGGTAAGAGGGAGATCGTGTACGTGAATTTTCACGCAGTCTGGAGATAATCTCTGATTTAGAAATGTGGCAACACTGTTCCGTATGTTTGTTACTTGTTTTTGACATGCGGCAAGATTTTTCTGAAATAAAAGGGCCCTGGGACCAGGATCCTAAAAGTTACTTGTAACGGGGGTGGGTGGGTGGGAAAACATTCGAGTTACGCTACTGGATAAAGCAACGCTTGTACACCAATAAAACATTAAAAAGTGTATGAAACGGTTTCCACTCACTTCACCCCACCCACCCCTCCTTGTGTTTTTTCTAAAACTATTGAGTGAAAAAGAACTATCAAAAAGAAAATCTTTTTGTGCCTCATGGATACGTTCACCTGGATAGCCTCATACTATGTATGATTTTTTTTTAAACCTGAAAAACAATAAAATGTATTGTATTCAAGGCAGGGAATACGGAAAGAATCAAAGCCAGCATACACTTGGGTGTATGGTGATATGGCGGTAACTATTATACTATGATTCACGGTGTTTTCAGATTGACAATTGACATCCACTCCGTTACCACCACGCTACTCACAGACTGTTCGTGTGCAATCCCCCCTCCTTCATGTGGCTACTCGCATGGTTTCATCGTTTTCACCGTGCACAAGCTAAAATGTCACCAAAGAGGAGAGATCCATCACGTTAGTACCTTTGGACTTCGAAAGTTACACGTGGCTTGTTCGACTATGAATGTATGTTGCTCTCAGCAAAAGAAGTCCTTTATTAAGACGATAGATAATCTGGATGTGAATTCGTTAGTATCACTGGATTTGATAAACTTTTTTTTATTAAAAATTATGACGTAGCGTCTAATTCTTTCCCAGCTGTCGTAAAAGAAGGAATAGAGACTGTAAAGATAAGTTCTTGATTCTTACATTCTCATTCGCCTGATGAAACTAAAAGAAACCCTAGAAAATCTGAGTAAAAATGAAGACACTAGCCTACTGAAGCTAGTTGAGGAAGAAAAATGGATTATATCCAAACGCTTAAGAGATATCATAACGTTCAGAAGACCTTTAAACCACGTTAAAATACTTCATAGTCAGAAGGTAAAATTCAAAACATTAGTTTGTGAAAATAATCTTTTTAGTTTCACTGTACTAACGTGATGGATAACAGGGGAAGGGGAGGGGGGACGCTACTGATAACATGCTAACCAACCAAAATGTTTCAAAATTACTTTCCCTGCATTTACAATAGTACACCGTGCAAATAGATTCCTGTCTACCACATATTCTTTGAATTGAATTGAATTGAATTGAATTGTTTAGTTTAGCGGGGATAGGGTATGTAAGAGGACACAGACATGAATTCGGTTAAGCTTAGCTTGAAGGTAAACTAAAAAAAAAAATATTGGTGTTAATTACCACCCCAAAAGGAGTAATAGAACACCTTTACCTCTACATCAATCCGGTGTTGGTTAACACCATCCGGGGTGTCCAACGCAGTTTTTAGTGTGGACAAACACCTCTACCGGTATTTAGAAACTCCGTTAGAAGTGTTAATCAACACCATTGAAGGTGTTCCCTAACACTTCTAGCCATGCACTTAAACACGGGTAAAGGTGTTTCTGAATACCGGTAGAAGTGTTTGTCAACACCAGAAACGGTGTTGGGACACCCCGGATGGTGTTACCCAACACTGGATTGGTGTAAAGGTAGAGGTGTTCTATTACTCCTTTTGGGGGGTGGCAATTAACACCAATATTTTTTTTGAGTGTACCAGTCTAAAGTCACCCAACGAAAACTATGAAAAAAAAAAAAAAACCTGTCGATATGACTGGGTATGAACCCAGGAGCTTCCGAATACTGTACGACTGCTCAGTGCATTAGGTTCGTTTATAATGATGAAAGTTGAAGGCCAGAAAACGAATCAACGCCGCTCTCATTTGACCTTCAAGTTGGTTCTTTCTCCCTACTTTCACAGAGAACAATATTATTGTGATTTTTTAAATGGGTTTCTATTCCACCACTCAACAATGACACTGTACAGCTGAGAAATGAAATCACAGTAGAAGACTCGTAAAAAGTCCTTCTTTTTTTTTAGAAGAAGAAAAGTCAATCCTCACTTTATAGAATTTCTGCTCACTCCCAAAAACTCTTGTCTGAAAAGAAAACTCATGAAAAGAAATTAAAGAATATGAAAACGAGGTTGTCCATCTTGTTAGCATAAGAAGAATTTTTTTTTTAAATAGGAGAGAATAGTATTGTTACACGTTGCCCCCTCTTTTCGACAGCTGAATCCAATTCACTTTTTTTTTGACTTGTTAAATAGAGGTCACGGTCACACACACATACAGAGGCTGAACATATGCATACAAACGTACACTACATATGTACTTAGAGTACAAACTCAAGTTCGTGTCAAGCGAACAAAAATTTTTGTTACAAGAAAAATAATAAAAAGACTAGATTCGCATTCAGCAGCATTTGGTCAGAGAACTGGTCACTAGTTGTTGATAGATCAAAAGGCATTTGAGTGTCTTCAAATCGTAAAAAAATCTTTCGTCAGATGTGACCAATCTGGTACAAGGGTAGCAAGAGTGGACAGTGGTCGAAGATAACCGGAGACAAAACACAAAAGTTATATAACCAACCAAACAAGACAAAAAAAATAAGAAAAGAAAAACATAATAAGAAAAGGGACTTGTCGGTCATCTAGAGAAAGAGGGGGAGGGGACAATCCATGTACCATAAAAGCACCTTCCTATCCTTACTTTTTAAAAAGACGTATCGAGAAAGTATTCTTCTTCATTCGTTTCTCCCGCCATAAAGCCAATGTCATCTGGTGGGAACAATACACATACAGATGACATGACATGTTGCTTGTTCTTTTTGGTAACGGTTATGTTTCTCAAGAGCTTGACCAGTAAAATGATATCTCCCCCCCCCCCTCCTTTCTCCCTTTAAAAGTTACTGTGTAGATGTTTGAGCAAAAAAACACACATACAAAAAGAGAGGATGGAACGATCTATGATATGTGAACGTAACATGCATGTACGACACAAGAAGGAACAGAAAAACTAATTTTGGTTTTGATCTAACCATTCTTTTTGCTTCCTACTCAAAAAGCTTTTTTCTATTACTCTATGTTTGTTCTCGTATATTCGTTTTTCTTCTCTCTTTCTCTCACACACTCACATATTCACATGCGTGTGTGTGGTTACCATGGATGCATTTAGGGATAACAATAGAAGACTATCTTTTGCAGTATAGGAGGAATTCTAAGAACGGTGCTTGGAGCGAAATGGGACGAACGAACTCTCTTGTGCGATAACACAATGAAACGAACAGAAAGGTCCGAATATGATCTTCATATGACCAAAAGTGAAGACTTTTATGTTCTTAGTAAGGGAGGGAAAAGACGAAAATAGAGAACAAAGGAAAGGGTATGACGTATTTCATACAATATATATTTCTTCCCATTGCTGTCCATCTTTGAAAAAAATGCATCAAGGGGGGAAGATAAAGCCTAGTGATGATGATGATGCCTGGATATTCCTAGACAAGGTGAATCGATGGTGGTTTGCCACTGCATTTCATTTGTATGAAGTTAATGTCTAAGGGACCCACAATTCAAAGTTAGTTCATAACCATTTATGTTCCTACCGGGAGGTCGAACCCATGACTTTTCATATTTAAGAAAAAAAAGAAGCTTATTTATATTGTAGTATTGAATAATAATTCACAACCATATTCAATCCACTACTATATGAGGCTTCTCCCAGAGGGAGGAGTTGGTCGACGGCTCCCACGTTGATCAGCCATTTTGGTAGGGAGAGCCGGAGCTCTCAACCGTGATTGTCACTGTCATTTATTCACAGCAGCTCTTCAATTGCATCACCATGCTGGGTGGGCATCGTTCCACACCCTCTTGCTTTGGAAAAAATCCCTTAGCAGATCCGGGAATTGAACCTGGGACTCCATGATCAGTAGTCGCTACGGTAACAACTACACTAGCTGGGCTAGTTGTGTATATAAGTGGTTAATTTTGATTTATCAACCCAAAATTCCTCATTACCCCTCATCACAAGCTTGATTTTTTTTTGTTATGCTAGTTACAGGTGTGACTAACCCCTGCCCAAGGGTTACGCCCTCGCTTCAATTCTTTATTTCAATATATCTTTGATCAAGACGTTACAATCTTTGCTCATAACCATATTGTTAGGTTAATCAGTTGATGACGTGATGGAGTACTGTAAATGAAGTTCGATACACATCACGACACGGTGATTAAAATAGGACGAATGAAAGTTTTTTTCTTGATCTAGGGGCGACTCTAGATCTTGAAGAAAGACAGGTGAACCCAACATTTAACATTGATGGTCACTGTGCAAAGATGAGCGTGAAAGGTGAAGGTGATATGAATGATGAAGCATTTTGTCTTTAGATGGGAGTGGACGGAGCTACAGAAAGGAAGACATACGGACCAGGAAAGGTAGCTTGGACTTTGAGATTAAAGATATCTTTGGCTGCAAGGCGGATTTTGTGGACGATAGCGGCTCGATTGAATGGGTAGAGGTTTGAGAATGTAATGGCGATGAACTGTATGATCTGCTCAACTGTAGGAATTGGAAGTTGTTGATGTTGTTGTTCGACTGCCGGGTCGGGTTCAGGTAGACGCAGAGGAGCAACAGGAAGATTGTTTTCTGGTGTTGGTTCGGGTTTCTCCTCGCATTTGGATGAATATGTAGGATGTTGCTGCTGACGTTGATGGCATTTCGGTGGATTTTGGAGATTGGTACAGTTTCTTGTTGGATGATTCTCTGAACAATTTCTGCGGATTGGAGGGTCTTTGCATTCACTAGTGAAATGATCTCCATACGCTTGGCAGCGTTCGTATCTAAGTGGTGTAGGTTAGGTGGTTGTGTCCGAGAAGGCTCGAATGGCGTCTCTCATAGATATATGCTCCATACCTTCAATGGTTGCTTGGTGTGATGTCAGAACTCGCACTAAATAGCTTGGAGTGTCTTGTGAAGTAATGATACGTAGACACTTATGGACAATATGGCCTCCTAGACGTAGTTCGGCTTCAACTTCATCTGGAGTTGTATCTGGTGCAACGCCTTTGATAATTACTGACAACATTGGTTTGCGTTTCGGTGGTGGTGGTTGTTTGATGCATGGTATATTGACAGATGCGAGGTGAGCATGATTGCCTAATATTTCAAAGCTGATTGCGAAGTACTTTTGCGAAGTCCTTGTCTGGTGATTTGATAATTATGCCATTCCTTGTGGGTCTGTATACATATTTCAGAAGTTGTTGTAGAAGGAAAAACATTCTAAGGGAAAAGGTTTCAATTTAGTCTATGGGATTTGATAAAAAGGCTACGTGTTTTCTAGTTTCTATTACAATCCCACAAAATTGAGATCACATTGAAATCTCTCTTAAACGTATCTAAATTTTCAAAAGTTCTAGTTAAGATTCAAAGTGTGGAGGACCTTACAGTTTTCTCCAAAAATTATGCACATTAGTAGCGCCATCTTGAATTAAACTCTTGAAACATGTTAAAACAATTTAAACCCATGAGCTATAAGTGCATATGTACAATAAATAACACTGTGTTTATAAATATACGTAACCAATTCTCTAAACATAGACAATAAATAGAAATTTATAAAAATGAAATAAATGAAACAAAATATTTCGAATTAAAATGTTTCAATTAAAAGAAAAACTTTGGTGTGCTGATTGGAAAACAAATTTCCCCCTCTTTACGCATATCTTTACTTAAAGCTTTGCATTATTAATAGGAGCTAATTCTAATTATTTAAAAGTTCGTTTTATTTTTATTTTATTTTTCGTCTATAACATTCTCAATAAATTAAAAAAAATATAATGGATTATTAGTTTTTCTTTTAAAAAAATATATATAATTTAAAACCAGATTTGTATCTTATTTTCCTATCGTTCCAATCAGGATAAAATATTATTACATGTGCTCTCTGGTGTGCGCAATTTTATTAGCCAAAAACATTTCGTTTTAAAAAAAATAATCGATCTGCAGTAATCCCTAATACGTATTATCAGTAACAAAGCACAATTTTCCTCTCTTTCTAATAGATTATAATTGATTTTTCCACAATACATCTATCTCTATTGTTCACTAGTAGGTGAAATATACATGGATGTGTTTATTTTTAAAACAAAAATACCTGTGTATATAGATTGATAGATTTGATAACTTGGTATTTATTTGATGAAGAGGATAATCATATACAATACTCTTTGTTAATATATTTAACTTCCATTTAATTTCGCGTTTTTTTTATCTCTCTCTCTTTTGCATCAAAAACCATTTTGAAAATTCACGCGCGGGAATTATGGAAAGTAGGGAGCCGGGGGCAGGGGTTCAGACAAATAAAAGATACTTTTAATTTAATGGTAAAAAGATAAACAGAGCTAATCTACGTCGATGAAGGATAACCTTTTCTCTTTGCCACCCACCCCTCCCGCTCGTCCTCCGAACGCAATACTCACACGAAAAAAAAAAGAAAGCACAAAGAGAAAACAGTAGTCAATATTATAATACCTATTAGCAGATTAAATACAGAATAGGGGATTATTTTTTTTTTAAATCATATCCATTGTTTTTTGTGTAAACTTTGGTTTGCAATGAAAATGCAAACATAATACCTAGTTATTTTTTTTTCGTAGCCATTTTATATCCTATCACATATATTTTAATTTTCTCCCTTCAGAAACCTGTAAACTAATTTCCTATCCTAAAAATAATAATCCCCCTGTTTTCAAATCTTCCAGCCCTTCCCAGCATCAGAATAATATATTATGTCTTAACAGGTGCTATAAAAAAAAATATATATCCATGTCATGTTACATTACATGTTTGCTTATTAAACCGGTATTTTCTGTACCTATTAGGGGAGCTGCGAATGACTAGGTGTAGAGTAATACAATCCGTTACTCTGTTGTTTTGTTTTTTCCTGGTTTAATTTTGGGTTAAATACTTTCCACATTGCCTTTAATGAAATTACGCATCGAAGGGAGTCAACAGCGCCACCTGAAATTTCATGTGGAATTACGGGAAGAACTAGTCATGATTTCCAAAAATGGATGGATAATTATGAAAATCTGTTTATCCACAGAAAGAAAGAAGGGTTACAATCTCCCCCTGCCCGAAAGCAACAGAAAAAAAAATCTCTACACATGTGTATGAGTTTGGTATTGTGTGTGTGTCTCTCTTTTTCTCTCTTTTAAATACTCTATCCCTTATAAAGCCCATATTGTAAATACAATGAACAACACCAAATACTATATAGAAGTGGAAGAGAGGGGGTGGGGTGAGGTAAAAAAAGATTTCAGATACCTTTCCAAATAATTAATCCATGAATTTAGTTAGCAATGCTTTTACAGTTCGTATTTATAAACAAACAAACAACAACAACAAAAAAAAAAGGGTTGAACATTAAACAAATACTGTCATGAAAGCTTAGAGATTAAATGAAACAAAACAACATTTGTTCACCACATACACATTTGTCTTTGCAAATTGAATTATTATTATTATTATTATTAAAGATACACAGACAATGATTTAATAAAGCTTCAACTGATGAGGGTTGTAACTTTGGAGAAGCTGTACCGTAGGGTAGCCCGGAGTTATATCGATCAGAAGGGGCTATTTCAATCAGTGGAAGCAATATCGATCAGAAGGGTTATATCGATCAGAAGGGGCTATTTCGATTAAAAGGGGCTATATCGATGAGAAGGGGCTATATCAATCAGAAGGGGCTATATCAATCAGAAGGGGCTATATCGATCAGAAGGGGCTATATCAGTCAGATGGAACTATTTCGATCAGAAGAGGCAATATCGATCAGAAAAAAACAGATCATGAGTTGCGGGATTTCTCCCGCAATGGTGCTTCAGTCAAGACGAGTGTAGACTGAAAAAGAAATATCGCAAATCACATCGTATTGACATGTTTTTGGCCCTCCCGATCGATCAAAATAACCCCGTTCTACCCTACGCACTTTTCCACATACATTTTTAGTGCATTTCACTTTCTTTGTTTTGTTCTTTTAATTACTAGTCATAATTATAAGGCTCAGGCCGGGATAAGGTTGGGGAAAGAGTCAGCCAGGGCCTAATTTGAATGTACCATCCCGGAGTATTTGCCTTGTGTGACTGAGGGAAATATCTGAAAAAAAAACTCAGTCAGGATGGTCCGCTGCTGGTGATTTCTCGTCAAATGTATTTTATAAAGTTCAACCCTCTTATTTACTCTCATGTATTTCATATTCTTAAAACCGATATGAATTGGTCATTTTTTGAGCTTTTGGACTGAAACATTCTGAGCGGTTAGCTATCCTTGTTTAGGGCTTGTAACGAGTACAAACACATTTTTATTTAAAAGTGCACATTCCCCCTTATTTTCCTGCATGCTTCAAATGTGAAGAAAGTGGGTAAATTCTGGATGTAATAACGCGATGCTGAAATTGTTAATTTCGCCGCCCTCCCCTACATATAGTTAAAGACACTTTTCAGAAATAGAATTTTTGATGCTGATTAGAGTTAATGCTTCTCAGAGAACTTGGCGAACGAGTGTGAAGTGAAGAAGAAGAAGAAGAAATTGAGAGTAGGATCACCGTCCGTCCCCCTTTCCTTCTGTTTCACTAAAAGCGACTAACCAAACAATTCGATTGCGTGCGTAAAACCTTTAGAAACTATTTTAAACGATTCTCATCCAACTTCTCCTTCAACTTCTAATTCTCTCCAGTCTCCACCACCATCCTTCTTCTTCCTCTTCTTGTCTCCCGTGATGTATTAACCTGTTGACAACCATTCTTTTCATTTCATTTGTTGCGTTTAAAGTGGGAAAACAAGCCATCTAAGAACGTTATCCCCCATTGTCCGTCTCTCAGATTTATTTTAAATCAAGGACATATCTGGGGAGGGGAGGGTTTCCTCCTGAAATCCACATTAAAAAAAACAAAAAACGTTGGTATAATATTAGACAAAATTATATCCATTTTACGTAACTTTCACACCGAACCTCCCAAAACCAACTTCTAGATACGTTTCTGTTTTCAATATCATCCATCAGATGTATAAATCTTTTCTTTCTCCTCCCCTTAGCATTGTGGTCCATAATATTTAATTGTAGTACGTAGAAATTTCTAGCTACGGTTAGAATATATTATCAACAAGCTAAAAAGCCCGCTATTAGGTCGGAATGACTAATGAAATCCTTGTCTCCTTACTCTTACGCAACACACATAACAGAGCTGTTGTGAGAATTCCATAAGAGGAAGGATATATTAGATAATGGTAGCCGGATAAGTATTCACAAACCTAAACAGGTAGGATATTCTCTGGTGGAGGTGCTACTAGTTGAACACTTTAGTGACGATTTGGAAGTAGAACTGTGTGATGTACGAATTTCGAGATAAAACACCGATATGACTGGAAAATCAAAAAGCGTTCAATATATCGAACTATAATTCATATCGAAAAATTGTTGGAAGCCGAATATGGTACTTATAAACGAATGGTTATTTGAATTTGAATTTATTTTAAGATCTTTAGGCATCTGAGACTCAGGCCAGGATAGGGTGGGGGGAAATATGTTGCAAGGTAGACGGCCAGCTCCTATTTTGTAGGTACCGTCCCAGGATTTGCTTGGTATAACATAGAAAAAAACATGTCAGGATAGTTGGCCGCTGGGATTAACCCCAGGACCTCCAGAATGCTAAGACAACTCTCTACCACTCAGCCACGGTTGTTCGGTAGAGGAATGGTTAGAAGTAAAATAAATATTCATATATGCTCCTGCGTAGCCATGTGGTTATCTCGCTTGTCTTCTGTGCGAGGTATCCCGAGTTTGGTTGCCCATTCTCGGATTGCTGGTGTAGGTTGGAGTCAGGTTAGAGAGGTCAGGCCGTAAAACATGTGCTAATAAAACCTATGGAATACGCTGACCCCATCTCTCACATGGCAAAAACCAGCGGAGACAAACATTCATATATAATAATCGTTGCTAAGAGAATATTGCTGAAATAGGAACGTTTTTGGTAATGGAACATCGTTCCCATTGAGGAGTTGTTGAAAATCCAGTATCGTTCAAATAATAATAAAAAGGACACGAAATTAAAAGAAGTTCATATCGAAAAATCACTGAAGAACAACAACAACAAAAATTTTCATTTCAAAGAAAAGTTGAAAATTGAAACCCATTTATATCGAAAAAATCGTTGGAAATGAAAAAAAAATCTATAAAAGAATGATAGGACAAAGTTAAATACATGGGCGGTCACGACAATATGGCTTACACCCGTACCGATAGGGGTCTACAAAAAATCGCTGAATATCCAAGAATCATTAGAAGTCGAATACCACTCGTGCAGAAAAATAGTTCTAAAACAAGTATCATTCTTACTATAAAAAAAAAGAACATTGAACATTAACCATAAAAAACTACTTTTCAATATCGATATCTCATACATGGATTTTCATGTTTTTTTCGATATCGTTATATCGATTCTGTAAAATATTAGTTGATCCATTCATCAATATAATGCAAAATCAAACAGCTTTATTTCAAAGTACCGTACATTACATAAGATATAGAACTGAGGAACTCATTCAAGAATATTGCACTTAATTACTGAAGAATTGAAACAAGAAGCTGTTTACATTTATTATTACTATTTTTGAAAATAAAGTATCTTTTTCATAAGGAAACCCAAAAAGACAGTAGACACACACACACATACACAAAAAAGAGAGACTATTTCCTATCAAGAATGAACACACAACCTAACAATAAGTTGAGACACACGAGAAATCGATAATGAAGCCCTGTTTCTTTTAATTAACTTTGGAAAACAAATGAAGAACACTAAGGATTTTGCTTCTCGTAGTTTCCAAATCTTTACAATCTCTCCCCCGCGATATTTTTTTCTTCCTTTCTATCTCTCTCCTGTTTCTCATTCCCCCTTTCCATCTTTTTCTATTATAAATAACTCGAACCGGAATTACATCTCCAGTTTAATCCACCGTGATTAAATCACAACTTTTCTACTGTATTAATTTCCAGTCCCTCCCCCCCTCAAACCTTCTTTGCTTTTCGCTTAATAATCCATATCTTCAAGCTATTAGCAAACTAAGACAAAAAAACAAAAGAAGACAAGTCCTTAGTATTACCCCATTCCACCCCACCTTCCTCTATTTCATATTCTCTCTTTTCTTGTTCTTAACATGACAAACTTTGTTATTTTACCGTTCAACAGTTTTCGGGTTGTGTTTTTATTTCTCGCATTAGTAATTTTTCTTGTAGTTTGCAACACTGATCTAACAATGGAATAAAGGTACATAGTTCAAAAACGTCGAATTTATCTTATTTTCCTAATTGAATACCAGGATAGCAAACTTCGATTTTCCTGTGGGCTTAGGAATAGGAGTGACTGTTACGTAGAGGCGTCTTCCGCATATAGGATTCGAGGACAGTCACATTCTTACAGCCAAAAGAATATAAAGTTTGTTCAGGATTCTATTAAATGCTCAAATGGCAACTCTGAATCTAGGAAGCTAATGTACTTCATACTGGCATTGGGGAGTTATCAGGATATCGTGAATTTGAAGATTTTACAGTTCTTACACTACATACAATCCTGAAATCGCTACTTTTGTGAAAGAGTTCTTACAAGTCAGTTTTCTAGAACATCAGCTCTGTAAATGGTACTCCTGAGTTTGACTCCTCATGTAAAGAAAAAGTAACATCTGTTGCGTCGATACTTATATAAACAATAGAAAACAAAAAAGAACTGGAGACTGTTATGAAACCTTAGTAGGGTAAACCTTCATAATTTCGTGACATTGATAACTTCGTGAGTTGATAATTTTTTTCATACACTGGATTTGTACAGCATTAATACGAGTTTTGGGGTCAAAAGTTTCGGGTACGACGTAGACAGAACTTTTGGAGGCACCTAACAATAAATATTTTAACTCAGTAAATCTTAGTAATATCGGGGTTGAGTATCACGAAACTACCAAGGCTTACATTACTCATAGCCCCTACTTTTTCTATAGAATTTTAAAAGGTATCGCACAAATAACGAGCCATAATGAAATTTTGAAATATGGCCCCGATAATACTTATGTATCAAACGAACTACTTTAAATTTTGAAATTGTTTATATTGTCGAAATTTTTTTAAAAAAATATATGCGATTATGACGTCATAAACTAGGTCTTATTTTTTTGTTGAAAAAGAAAAAATCAAAATTGTTAATTGGTTCATTTGATAGACATTCATTCGTAGGGGCCGCTTTTGCAAAATTTCATTGTTGCTTCTCATTAATTTTGCTGTTAGTTTTAAATATCTCTAAAAAGGGGGTGTGAATGTTGGGGTCTCTTAAGAGGGAGAGGGACTTGGCTACGGTGGCTTACAAAATAAGCGTACAATTTAACATGGATCTCACATATTTTGAGTAATATCGTGGTTTCTTCACATTCTTCCGAAAAAATGACTCAATACCCATTTAAACACAGTCCATGGGATCGTAAAAATAAATAAGTGAAGGCTTCGCGACGTATTTTGTGTTAGAAATAAAGTATATTTTGATAATCTATGTTACAACTTTCTTATGGAGATTTCGATTATATTTTTCCTTATTTCTAAACAAAAATAGCTTGCAAGGTCTTCACTGAAGTACCTTCATAATACCAGGAAATATGTTGAAGGGGATATTGAGTCATTTTTTCGAAGGAATCTTATGAACCCACGATATTGACTGAAATGTGTGAAAATCCATGTTAAATTGGACACTTATTTTGCAGGCCGCGTAGGCAAGTCCCGCTCCCTCTTAAATAACTTAGATTACAATTGGAATTATTTATATTTTCCCAATATTAAAAAAAATATATGTTTCTATTCCTGTTTGTAGTCTATATCTAGACACGTACCCAGAAATCTTTTTGGGGGTTCCTGAGTTTCCCGGGGAAATGGGATTGTTAAAATGGGATGCAATTTATGGACCAGCAAATCCTAGGCACTTTTTTCTGAATACGTCGTGGTTAAGTCACTGTTGAACAGGCTTAAGACTGGACATGAACCTTGAGTATGTAATTTTCTTTTCCTATAGTAAAAATCAAGTGAGAAGGTGATTCGCTCAGAGCGAATCAGACACAAGAATTCACTCAACATTGCCAAGGTTTCCTCTCACCCTTTTGTTTCTCATTCTCTCCCACTTGGTCTTCTACGAATTGGCAACGTTGGAGCCACACGATTGGTCAAAGTTGGCGAGAGTTAAAAAGGAGTTTTTGAAGGACAATTACCTTTGCACTTGAATAGGACAATATCTTTCTACCACTAGTCCCTTTCTATCACAGCAACAGCGAAAGACATTTAAATGTATCAAGACAAAAATTCCGCTAAGACAGCCAAACTCATATCTTATCGGGTCTTTCTCCTTTGCTTGTTGCAATTGTTAATTTACATGCGGATCATACATAACAAGAAGGAAAGAGAGAGAGAGAGAGAAAGAAAAAATAACTAAAGAAAAGAGATTCGACAAAGAACCATGCGTGTGTGAGTTTTCATTTTGTTTTTCTTCTTCTTATACACAATGTTCTACTTCATAAAGATTAAATTATATTGACAATATGCACGCACAAATGCGGTAACAGCCTATTCTAGTCCCATAAATATACGAAATAGACTCTATGCATATGAAATGAACATTAAGGAATTATACACCAACGCACACATATACATGGGTGAGCACACACACACACACACACACAATCAGACATGGAATGCTGTACAGACAAATACACACACATCGATTAACGTAAAACACACATTTTATACATAAACAAACATTCACTACAGTGATGTATAGACGCTTATATCTTGGCGGTTACTTATCGTTTCGGTCTGCTTCGAGGTTACATGTATTAATTAAATTTCGGTATCCTTTTTACTTGTTTAAGAATCAATCTATGTATCAACAATTTTGTCTTGTGTAGGAAATAAATTTCGAAACGTTATATTTGTAGGATTTATTGAGCCTGGTCGTCCCATCTGACATCTCTCGGCTTGCACTCTTTTTATGGAGAGGAATGCAGAATGTAACAGCTAGGGCCTTTATTGAAGACACTTTTCTGGAGTTCACCTGGTTGGACTGAAGAAAACTGAAAACTTGAGACAGGATGGTCGCCGTGTGTAGACTCGAAACTGGGCCGCCTAGTTCTTAGTGCTTATTCGACATCAGTGATCATAACCACTGGACCACGGGGAAAACAAAGTAGTGCACTACCAAAGATCCAGTCTACGAAGAAACTAAACTGTCCAGCATTCAGCCAAAGTAACAATCAAACTACGGTATAGTGCGTTAAACTACAAAGAAATAGAAGTAGTAATGAGTTGAAGTAGCAAAGAGTCAAACTCATATAGGTCTAGTGAGTTAAACTACCAAGAAACAGAACAAATTATGAGTTGAAGTAGTAACGAGTGAGTTAAACTACCAAGAAACAGAAAAAATTATGAGTTGAA
>JAGDQP010000250.1:20780-57193 GCA_022664845.1 Lepisma saccharinum
AAACTACCAAGAAACAGAACAAATTATGAGTTGAAGTAGCAACGAGTCACATTCAACTACCAAAGAATCAAACTAATAATAGAACAAACTGAAGAAGATATACTACAACGAGTCAAACTGGAAAATAACTAAACTAGGAGCTAAACTATAGTCTTTCAAAACTCGTGAAGGAGTAAATCTAGGACAAGAATCAAGAAAACTTCTATAATCAGTAAAACTGCTACAGGAAAAAAAAATAGAAACCAGATAAACAGCGAAACAGGTAGTCTACAAAGAAGCTAAACTACCAGAGACTGAAACTATCAAGGAACTCAATTACTAAAGAGCAAAACTATTAAAGGAGACAAACCACCAAGGAAACACACTTGCAAAGATTCAGACTATTAACAAGTTCATCGGTGCAGCATTGTGGATTTTAGAAACGCACCAAACAAAAACACATTTCATACTGAAACTGAGAGTTTTTCTGGAAAGAAACCGAGACAGACAGAGAAACTGAGATAATCTTCGGAAATAAAATGTTGTTGACTCTTTGATGGTCCTATAGTTCCAGCTAATTTTAACGCCATTTCCAATTTTATTTACAAACAATTCAACTCAACTACTGGACTTAATTCTTTTCTGATAGCGTATCTCACGAAACTCATTCATATTGTTTTCACATGTGATTAATTGTGACTCACCTTTCATACACGAATAAGATGTTTCGAGGTAATGAAACAGAAAACGCCCTACGGAGAGGAAGATCACCTCTTTTATTGTTAACCACACAGGCAATGGATATAACACAAAATGTACTCCTAAGAGAAGTACAAATAAAAACAATAGTACGAAATTGACGGAAAAAATCGAGGAACCCTTTTTATCTTTTATATCAATGCGTTTGTGCTACTCTAACGCCATAATGATTGTAAGAGAGGTAGGTTTAAGAAAGAAGGAACAGCGTGTAACACACCTGACAGTTTGATTCGACAGAGCAGTGGTAGGCCTTACATATCACAGGGACAGGAAGAGATGCCAAGTAAAATGGAAATAGTGCATGCCCTGTAATTTAGACTCCCGAGATATAGAAGAGGGCGCGAGTATCAATTTGAATTCAACCCCAACCTTCCTCCACTCTTCTTTCATATTGTGTCCACCCACCGACATTTCAACAGCCCATCTCCCCCTCTTGTTCACCGTACCCCGCACCCCGAAGCCTTGTGTGTTTAGTAGATAGTGTTTGTTACATGAAAAGAAATAGAAACAGAGACTTCTCTTTCTGTGAAAAGAAAAAAAAATGAGAAGAAAAAATCCATACAAAAGGAAGAACAGTGCCTAGATGAGAGGGTGGCAAAAACAGCTGTTTGATTCGACCGCCATTTTCTTTTCTCTCATTTATAGTGAAGACATACAAAAATAAAAGCGAATCGTCATTCAAATATTGTCTTCCTTTTTTTTTCGTAACGTTACAACACACCCCTCCTTGCAATCGGAACGCACTTACGCTTTCTTTTGTTTCCATTATTTGTGAAAAAAGAAATAAAGAAAAAATGACTGACTCATGATGCAAATATAAGGTGGGAGGACAATAGATTAGGAAAAGTGAATGTAGATGGCAGCAAAAGTAAACCAAAATGAACGGCTGTGGGTGTACGGTGAAGTAACAGTAGCTTCAACGATTGTCTTGTCGGGTCGGTTTATTTCAAAGGCAGAAAACAA
The DNA here is from genome assembly GCA_022664845.1 of Lepisma saccharinum. Lineage (NCBI taxonomy): Eukaryota > Metazoa > Arthropoda > Insecta > Zygentoma > Lepismatidae > Lepisma > Lepisma saccharinum. Next base: position 22,482 of record JAGDQP010000250.1, read on the forward strand.
CGGCAGAGAGGATATAATTTCGACTATCGACGTTCATAGAAGGAGATGTATCCATTCATAATGGAGTTTCGCGTAGAAGATTGGTTTTGTGTCTGTCGGGGGGGAGTCAATGTTATGGGATTAGATCTCTGGTTAGCTTGTTGCATATGGATGGAGTAAATGATAGGGCGGTGTGCTCATATAGTGGAGTCTCTCTACCTCTCTTTCTTTCTTTCATCTTTGCCAATAATGGGACTCCTTTATTGTCCTCACCTTATATCGGAAAACTCATAAGTGAATATGTTTTTACCATGTGTCACTTGAATTCTGTTAGGTGCATATGCTATCCATATATGCGTGTGTACTGGGAACGTCAAAATTAGTTTATTCTTTAAGCTCCCTCTTTTTCTCTTTATGGGTTCTCATTAAAATAACCGGTTTTCTGACAAAGCAATACATACTAGTATCTGACTTCGGACTTACTATTAGATATCAGAATCTTTGATCTGACTCCGAAATCAAGGCGGATTTCATGATCTTGGATAGATTCGAATCTGACCTAGTTGAGAGTTTTCGATTCGGTTTATAGAATATTCGACCTTGCTCTGGAATCGTGTTTACTTTGATTTGGTTGTATTGTTGTTGAGTCCGAATCTCAGTATTGTTGAGAAATCTGACTCCATATTCAGGTATCTGAGATCTTACACAGGATTCAAATTTCGTTCATGGCACGGCAATATGTGGTAATCCATGGGAGGGTGATTTTACAGGAGTATATTTTTTTACCTTAAATTGCTATATTAACTATGTATACGACCAGAGCTGAAACCGGGTCTCTATCGGTGACCCGGCCAAAACCTGACCCGGTCTGAGAAATATAATTATCTGGGAGGGAAATACATTTATGGGGTACAATCCTTTGTCAGTGTATAGATTGAAGTATCCCGAAGATATTGCAACAATAAAGCGATTTTTACACCAAACGAGGGTTATGATATATTGCCTTGTCATGAACGATATTAATAGTCTTGGATCAGTTCTGAGATTACACTGACTTCAGATTCTGACCCAATTAACTACGATCTAGTTTCGATTTCATAAGTATTTATCATCAGGATCGCGAAACTCAGATCCAATTTGGACTAGTCGAGACTCCTCAGGTATGGTTCGGAAATCCTAAATTTGAATTTTTTTTTAGTATTCCGATTTCGTATTTAATTTAATTTCGGTGCAGATTATGGGTATAGTTTAGAAAACTATCAGAAAGATAAATTAATATTTTCAATTGTCAACTTTCAGCGAGAGCTCATAAGAAACTAATCATTGCTACATCTATAAGAAAAATATATGAGTCTAAATAGGTTTGTATGAATTGTACAAAGCATAGGCATAAACAGGCATCAAAGCAAAACTTAGGAGTGTTTTGGATAAAGAGTCTTTGCTACTCCATAGAAATAATTTATTGTGCCATCTAGTGTCTCTATTCCGAACCTAAAATATTTACTGTGGAGTAAATCTTGTTAAAACTGACATCGTAGATTTGCAGAGTATCGTGCGCTGTATTAGCCAAGAAAATTGCAATTGCTTTTTTCTCCAAATATATTATAAATGAAGGTTGCGTCAAGATTTACAAACAATTAAATATGTGTAAAATAAAATACGTAAAAAAAAAAAAATCTTAGTTGAAGAGAGGGGAGAAAAAAACTACGCTCCAATAAATCTACATGGACGAAACATGGATAGGGACAAAAATCCACTGCAATAAATAAAAACCACTTGCGTAGCAGGAAAAAAAAAAGAACTAATTAGACCGTCTCCTGTTGTAAAATCAAATTACAAAGAGATTGCAATTAAATATAAAAGACTACCAATATATATATATATATATATATATATATATATATAAGCTTTTGAATTATTACATCCACGTGTGTTGTCCTCTTCAGCGAATAGATACACACACCTGTTAATACAAACAAAGCAAAACATTTAATCTTATCATATAAATATATATAAAAGGATCCGCCCCTTTATTCAAAGCATGTCTTGACCACTCAACAAATTTACAAGCGATAAATAATACTTGATTACTGACTGCGTATGTGGAAAGTCTCTATAACCGCAAAGCATTTTGTGGCATCTTTCAGTTATATACCAACATACATTACACATACGAAAGAAATAGACATACAGAAAGAAAGAAAGATAGACAAACAACCAAAGAAAGAAAGACAGACAGACTACAATGACAGACCGAAAGAAATGTAGATAGACAGAAAAAATGAAAGAAAGACAGACAGACCGAAAGATAGATATATAAACAGACATATAGACAGACAAAAAACAAATATAAAACTAAGGCAGACAGACCGAAAGCAAGATAGAAACACAGACTGTAAGAAAGACAGACAGACCGAAATAAAGGTAGACAGACAGACAGACAGAAGGAAAGAAAGCTGAACATGGGAGTTTGCTTTGAAAAGGATAAGTACTATTCAAACTGCTAGAAAGGATGGGTGATTATTGCCAGTACCGTATTTGTATCGAGAAGACGTTGAAATATAAAACGTTTCTTGTAAATTAAAAAAAAAGAAAATGATAAACAATAGTCATGATGATGCAGTTTTCAAAAGTATGATATTTCTAATTGTTGTATGCTACTACTTTTTAAATAATAATAAAAAAAAAACTGGCAAATTTAAGATATTTTGTGAGATTTAAAAAAAAATGAAATTTTGGAATTCTTTTATTTTTTGCATAGAAATTTTATACCGCTCCTATTAGAGAAGCACTACTTCTTTCGAATATGTTATAGGCGACCTCACGACGCGTGTAGTGCATTGAAAGTACAAAGTACTGTAAAGATATGTTTGGTACAAAATAACTACGCAAAGGGTAAAAAATAATGTCGTCAGTTCGTTGAATGACGGCGAATCACTGCAATACTGTTCTTTTTGTGAGATATATTTCAATGAGAACGTTTTTAAAGAAGATGGCGGTGCGACGACGCGTTTGGTATATACCGGTAACTCGCATAAAAAAAAGATGCCAGTCATAATGGTTCAACCCCGATAACAGAGAATTTTTGAAGTCTCGACGAGAATATTTGACACATAAAATGAATAGAAAATCGGGAATCCCCGAAAATCGATATATCGGGAAGACTAGAGAATCAGGAACTCCCGCAGTCTTGGTAAGACTCCATGCCTACTCGAGATTTCCAGTTTCCTGTCCTGAAAATATTTTCTCTTCCTGCCCCGATAGAAAAAAAACTGTCCACATACCTCCTATCCTCCTTGCTCTATCTAAAGCACGGATATTGTAAATTTCACAGAATAGAATCGTTGCAATCCTTTTCTTTTTTAACTATGTAATTCTAGGACAACGTCACAGAGTCGTCTATAACATGTTCAAAGAAAAAAAAAAGTGTTGCCTTGAATACGATTAGTATAAAATTCGTATTCGTAAACAACAATTTTTCTTTTGTGTAAATCTCACGCAATTTCTAACTTTACCGGGATATTATTAAAAATAAAAATAGTTTTACTTAATACTAAATTGGGAAACTACAGACGCTTCACCACATTTTGGCATATTAAAAAGAAAATGCTACTAACATCTTATTTCCTTGTAGGGCCAAATACTGGCCTTATATGCACCAATCCTTTGGTGTTCATTTACGTCAATAATAATGTCTGCCCATAGGTAAGTTTAGAACCCGACGGTACCTGAACAAGGTGAACCAATGGTTCATTGCCAGTGCCTTCCATCAAATAGAGATATTAACTTCAGTTTTAACTCGACTAGGAACCCACTTGTGCTCTCACCGGGGAACGATCCAAAGAGCCATTAGTATCGCAAGGTGACAAGAGAAACCACTCAACGACGGAGGGGAGGGAAGGGAAATAACCAATGAAAATGCTTTATTTATTCCACAAACGAATCACCCTTTAAATAACTCCCCTAGAAACTTATACAAACCTCCCCCCACAACTTCCATTTCGATTGTAATTAACAGAAGTGGTTCCAACGTAAAAAAAAAAAACCTGTCTCAAATATATAGAGGCAGCAGAAGAGAGTCTTAATTCAAACGTTTTGCCAAGAGGCGGCATTGCAATCGTAGACGACAAAAGCCTCCGGAAAGCCCTGCTGATGACCGCTGTCCACATCCGTGGCTGACCAGCATTTGCTGAACACAAAACCATAATGAGATTACAACTAAACCCCTCACCCAACCACCCCCAACCGCTCTTATATATAGAGGGCACCACCACTAGTCTTGCTGTGGGAATCCTTCAGGGATCTGATTGATCCTTCAGAAAACAAACACTTCTGCCACAAAACAACAGCGAGATAACAGGCCTTCCGTCGACGGCAGCTACTCGTCTTATTACATACAGCACCTAGCAACCACTCTGAGTTCAGATTACAGAAAGCCATTCTTCTGTTATCTTCCTTTTTATTCGTCCTTTATCTTGTTCAGTCTCCAGTCGTTGGACGTGTTACTTATTTTTTTAGTTTCTTTGGAGGTTTTTTTTTTTTGGTCAAGGAAGTAAAAATAAAAATCAGAAACTTCCAACAACATCATGAAACCTAATTAGTTTGATTCACCGCTACGAGCTGTTATTACAAGCCTTGCTTTGCTTTCTAGAGATTATTTTTTACAACAGAACGATGCACGTTACCACGTTTGAAGTCCGTGTGCAATTTTATTTTTATTATAACAATGCAAATGTTAGAAATGCATACTCTTCGCCCATACCTAGTAGGTATACTTTAGAATATATATAATACTGAAGACTGACATTCGAATTTTCTTAATATTGTTAACACAAATCAAGCCATGTCCCAAATGGGTGAGCGGTAACGCTCGTTGCCTTGTATTTAAGGGTGTTTCGGGTTCACTTCCTGGTCGGGACACAAGTGCTTCGGATCCCACTCTGAACTATAGGTCTCGTCTTTGGAATGTTATCCTCATTCAATGGAAAGTAATGGCAAACCACCATCGATTCATCTTACCCGGGACCTTCGAACCACAGACCCTCCTCTGAGCAGAACACTCATCACCATCACTGTTAAAGTCAATTCACGAAGAGAACCACGCCGTGGTCTAATAGAGAGGAAGACAAGTTTGACTTCTGCTGCTAATTATACTGACTGGATTTTCCAGGATTTACCTGAAATTCATCATGCGAATGCAAGGTTAGTAGCTAGACAAAGAGGCTTTGGTCGTTTCCATTCCCTTTCCTGTCTCCAGAGGTGTTCGCAGAGGGACTTCATCCCTCAAACAAATAACTGGCTTAAGCCTTGTCTGTCCCATAAATGTAAGTTAAATGAATATACAAGAGAATCCTAATAGTATTTTTAAAAGTCAGGTCATTCCAACCAAACGCAATCGATGTTCACTTTTACTGGAATTTAAAAAAAGAAACGTCACATAACTTGATCAAATTATGGACGCTATTACACTCCCATGAAGTTTTCTACCTGTTTTTGTGTTGTTTATTTAATAGGTAGAAAGAGCAAATGCTGGGGAGGGGTGTGTGTGCGCTTTATAACTCATAGTTATTAATGAAAACAAATGCGTGTGGAGTGCGAAAAAATAGTTTTACAAAAATAACAATTACAAAGAAATATAGAACTATACTGTATGCGTTACGCAACGCTATATTCAATACATAATTGATCGAATGACCAGCAGAAAAAGGGAGGTACATGTAATGTTTCTTTTGCATGGCGCAAATGATGCTTTTTGGGGTGGGGGTGGGAGAACAGAACACTCACCTCCCCTTTTCTCTCTTTCAGAGGTTCTCTTGAAAATACACTCCCCTAAACTCATACGCCCCCCCCCCACTCCATACAAGCTTTTACCCAAACCACATTGCTATTCTATTAACCTCCATCGACACAACATGTCCAGCGAACAATGTGGAGGCAACTTTTCAAATGGCTGTTAGTACTATGTGTCCTGTGCAATCAGGTAAAATTGCCTTGTATATGGACGGCGATGTTTCAATCATAACAAGATTAGACTGGTTGTCATAGTTACAGATGAAAATAATAACATCAGCAGTTTCAAACAATCAATGCTATAGTAGTTGAGAAATGGTAGGGAGGTGGGGTGTTCAGTTTATGCTTATTGAAGTGGGGTTTGCTGAAACCCACTTCATCGAACATTTAAAGTTTTGAAACTTGCTTGTTATATTTCATTATGTGTGTGTGTGTGTGTGCGAATGTTTTGTAACCATTTTTTTCTTTAATAAAATTTTGTTAGACATTGCCTCAGGCGGTAGCGCGTCTGAGTACGAATCGGGCGGTCCGGGTTAAAATCCCAGCAAGGACGCTGCAGTCCTGGCCCTCTGAGATGCACTCAGAGATGCTATCAGAGTGTTCTTGGTACTCCTGGGAACATTGGGAAGGTAAAGGCGGTCGAGCGTGGGACAGACCACCCACCTCACTTCGTACCGTAGGTCCAGAATATGTGAAGCGCTACCTCCACATCCCCCCACGTGCCGTTCACGGCGCGTGCGTGTAGCACAGAGAATATCTTTACTTTTATCTTTTATTATTTTGTTTGAGCCATTTTAGTTAATATTGAGTTCAGGCCATTTCGATTGATAATTGATAATGATGATGACGGGTGTTCTGTCCGAAGACACGTCCTGACCCGAAGAGCCCTGAACAAGGTGTATCGATGGCGGTTTGCCATTACGTTCCATCGGATGAAGATAACATCCTAAGAACGCGATCTATAGTTTAACGTGGGCTTCGAACCACTCGTGTACCCACCGGGAATCGAAGTCGAGGTTCCTTGATTACAAGGCAGTTAGCGTTATCACTCACTCGCAGATGCACTCTCGGTTATATGTGTACATTAAAAAAAAAAACATCCATCCTCCTGGAGAATTCGAAACTGAAACCTAATGGACTCTATACTTACATTTAAGATATGACGTCACCGAAGCCATCCTTGCAAAATTAATATGTTGAAGGACGTTAAGATTAAAAAAAAAAACGAATGAAAATTAAAAGCTATCAATTTTGATTTGCAAAATAAACTTTCTGATGTATTGACAAAACCATTTTGAAATTTTGGCTACGAAAACACCAACTGGAGTTCGTTATTAATTTTGCTACAATAAGAGTTCCGGACCGGAAGTGAACCAGTTTATATGAACTGTACAGCTGTTTCCTCTTTTCATGACAAATTGTTAAGTGTCTGTATAAAGTTATGACTACCTTATGTTATGTTTCATATCTCAAAGTGCGCGAAAACGAGTGATTAATTAGACGTTTTGTCGCTAGGCGTCTCTGAGACAAATATCAAAACATTAATGAATAAATAGTTATATCCTCACTGTACTATGTTGATAAGGAAACATAAGCTAAACTTCATACCTTGTAAAAAGAACTGAAAGTAATGCATGTTTGATTATACATATCTTAAGCACTGACACACGTGTAAATTAACATCATCATATTTACAGCAATACAAAAAAAAAGTATTTTAATTTCGTTGTCTTATCTTAACAATAATATGGTGTCCCATGTGGATGAGTGGCAATGCTCGCTACCTTGTAATCAAGGAGTTCTGAGCTCGATTCCCGGTGGGGACACAAGGGGTTCGGTGCCCACGTTAACTGTAGATCCCGTTCTTAAAACATGATGGAAGGCAATGATAAACTACTATCGGTTCACCTTGTTCATGGACCTTAGGGTCAGACCCTGTCCTCTGGCATAAAATTCATCATTATCATCATCAAGAACAATAATATTAAACTGAACAATGTCATTAAGCTATTAAACTTGAAATCATCCTGGTTCGATTCCTGGTGGTTTCTTGTTGAACGTACCACTTTAAACTGTATATAGTCTCTGTCTTTAATACTTTTTTGAATTAATATGCCGTTTTTAATTATCTCCGGCACATGCCACAATAGGGGAAGAGCGAGAACCATGTTTGAAGAAACACTGGCCTGATATAATTGAGTAAAAACCCGTGTGAAGAAACCTGTCAGGATAGCCGGCAGCTGGGATTGATCCAAAGACCTTCCGATTGCTAAGATAATGAGCTACACCCGCTCGATTCCTGTCCTTATGACGTCATCTCAATTCAATGGAAAGCAAAAACAAACCACCGTTGGTTTACTTTGGCCAGAGACCTTCGAGTCATAAACCAGTTTTCCGGCAGCACACATCATCACCATCACCATCTGGTTTTGCTATTATATGTGATTTGTTTTTCTTTAATGTTTAATACTTTATTACCACCCTGTACCACATGTACCATTGGAATAATTTCAGCTACTAAATTAGTTGCTATTCATAGTACAAATTAGACCTATCACTTACAGTCCTAGATTTTGAAATACGTTGAAGTTAGAAGGAGGAGGATTTATGAGGAAATGGAGAAAATTGGAGTTGGGTAAGATTTCTCAGCAAAATTTAGAGGAAACAAGTCTCTTGCAAACCAACAAGACGTACACGATTTTCTTTCCTACTTCGAGAATTCTCCACCAAAACTTGAGTGCAAGGAATCAAGAAAAGCAGCGGGGGGAGAATAAAATGGGAATGAGAAAACTCCCTGCAGGGAACTTGGAAGAAAACTGAGATGTGTGTGTTTTGGACAGAAAGATTTTGGATGGAATTATATACATATAGGAAGATACAAGGAGCATAGAAAAAAAAAACTGAAAGAAAAACTATTTTGGAGAAGGCAGAACGTTGCAAAATTATTCTCAAGTTTCTTAGGCGAAGGAGTATATCTTGAAGTGTTCCATCCTGAAGATGAAGAAGGACGAGATGCTGTAACTTCTGGAGAAGAACTACGTTTCTCTCAAAAGTTGATGCTTTTCTTGCGTGGTTCAGAAAGCTTCGTATCTTGAAACTTTCTCCAAGTTTGCGAGATTTTGTGAGACTCAGGACTTGAGTTAGTTTCAGTACTGAGCCTTATCTCATTCTCATATCTTTATTTTATAACAAATATTGAAGTGTGTTCCTTCTTTTTTACCCCTATTGATTAAAAAATATATAAATATTATTTGTTATATATTACAATAAATATAATTACTCGTCCAGGGCAGTTAACACAAAACTTTTGAGAACTATTTTATTTACTCATTTGAATTTCAATTTATTTATGGCCTTCAGTTACCTAAGGTTCAGGTCTCGAAGGGTTACGAGAATGGGTACATCTGGGAAGGAATCATCCAGGTAATTTGTTGAAGATAAAATCGAAGGATTTGGCTGGTGTTACTGAAGAAAAGCCATGGAGAAACCTGTCGGGATTGTCACCCACTAGTTATATATTCATGTTATCCGGACTATACTAAGTGTTTCATAAGCACACGGCAAAATTTTAAGAATTAATTTCTCAAAGCTTAAAGATGAAAATTGTTTCTATCTATCTTTGTAAAAAAAAAAAAAAAAAAAAAAAAAACTCAGTATCGTCACTAGTGGGGGAACCACAGTCTAGCGGTTAGAGCGTTGGACTCATTTCCGCGTGGTCTCGAGTTCAATTTCCGGATGGAGCACCCCACTTTTCGGCGTCTACCCAGCGTCGTGAAGCAAACTGGGGACTGGGAGTCACATGAATAAAGACGTAACGACCACTTCGTCTAGAAAGCCCCTGATACGCCTGTTCGTGGTCAGGGTGACGCGCAGTGATGACCCCACGGCCGTCAGTCAAGTGGACGTAGTTCCACCAAACGCGGACAGATGGAATTGGGGCAGACTCAGGACCTTTTTGTCTGTAACGCCAGTGGTTATTATTATTATCGTTACTAATGAACTAATATTTTGACAGATAATGACAACAAATGACTATCGGCGTTGTACCCAAAGATTGTATTTTGGAAATGATAACGGTTGAACAATGCACCGTAGAGGGAATTCTAAAAGAAAAATCACTTCATTTTGAAGGAATTGACATCTGCGTTATAAACTTCTTGACAGCTGTACTTCCCCGAACTATAAGCTTTCGTCAAACACGCTGTTTTGTGTACAAGTTCGTCGCCATGTGTTACGATGCCGCGTTAATTTTGGGCGCCTATAACTCCAAAAATACACATTAAAAAAGATGAACACAATAAATTTCATGCTTGTATGTAAAAGGTAAGGCTAAAGCTATCCCCTGTGCGATACGCACGCGCCGTGGACGGCGCATGGAGGATGTGGAGGGTGCGCTCCACATTTTCTTGACCTACGGTACGAAGTGAGCTGGGGTGGTCAGTCCCACGCTCGACCGCCTTTACCTTCCTAAGGTGCCCAGTTAATTATTGGTAATCAACATTATAAACTTTCTATATCATATATTTTTCATAGTTTGCAACACTGCGTTGGGTTTCACATGTGAAATGTTTATCATCACTTGTAAGGGAGACCAATATAATGTGTAATAAATTAACATGGTGCCATTCCATTTGGATAGTTAAAACTTCATACTAGGTTTGCAACACTGATTACCTTGTGGTATCACCTTTTAACTTCTAATATCCACCTTATTGATACAGTTAAAATTAAAATTAAATTAAATTTTATTGTACTGTACATTCCTGATTTATCATTTTTTAACATAATTTTGATTTTAAGTAATTTATCCTAAGGGCTTATGCAACCCTGATGACCCAAGTGTGGTTTGAGTTGCAGACCAGCAAGGGGTCATGTCAACTACCGCTGCCCAAACACGGAAGGACGTAATCAACGAGTGAGTTTTATACAAGTTTTAACAAACGTTTCATCGACCAATTTGCTGATACCGTCAGAGTCGTTAAGAATCAGATTTGAAAATTTCCAAATTTGATTTAGTTTATAATTAATTGTCCTTTTTTTTTTCTTTTGTTAAAAGTTTTGATTTTGCATTAATATTTCAATCGTTTCTTTTAAATTTCCCTGGAAATGTAAGCAGAAATGCATCGAATAGTATGACTTACAGGAAATCACCAAAACAACTCCCATACAAAACTATAATTATATTGAAAATATTTAGTTGACTTATTAATTCGTTGGTTCAATTTTCTCCAGCACACCTTTCAAAATACATTTCTTCCCTTCCGCAAAGAATATCCCAAAATCCAATGTATAATTTAGTTTTAAGGATAATTTATTAAATTGAAGAAGATCTTAATCTCTTTCTAATTACACATTCTTGAAAAGTAATTAATATTGTTGGATTGCCATTCAAAGAGATCTAAACTGCCATCTGAGTAACTTTTTTATAAATTTTTTTTTTTGTTAAATCAAACGGAATATTTAACTATTTTTCATTCTTTAAAAGTGAAATAATTATGATACATTAACCCAGAGAAAGAGAGAGAGAGAGAGAAAGAGAGAGAGAGAGAGAAAGAGAGAGAGAGAGAGATAAAGGAAATCAAAACGCAATTAAAATGGATTTTGATTTTATTGCTGTATTAGTGTGTGACGCTTTTAGGATTTCTTTCATTACTATTTTTTTTTTTTCGTTCAATGAACACAATCGGTCACTACAACAGCTAATAATACAGAAGGATTAGATAACCATTCATTTTCACATCCACATCTATAAAGAGATTTTCGTTTACAAAGACCAGGTAATATATATCTATACACACAAACAAACGCAAATATAAACAAAACACATAACACACTAACTCACTCATAATATCCATATTACCATTTATATGAGTCATACTTATGGATTGTTCAGTCAATACACTACCTCCCCCTCAGTTCCAATTGAGAATTCATGCATATAAACATGCATATATTGTAGATATATAGATGAAATATATCCGCTTGTGACTTTTCTCCTCATGTTATTTGTTTCCATATTGAAAAGAAGCCAATAGATGGGGTGAAGTGACGAAGTAGGGGAAAAGAGGAGATACAACTGATGCAAATAATTTAATCCATGATATTTGAGAGCATTAAAATGTAATTTATATCATAATTATTGTAATGTCAATCGAAATGTGGAACTAAACCTATAGCGATTTTGTCCTTGCTGTAAACAACAGTATGTAGAGGTAGATTCATCAATATTGTGTTTAAAATGCTGGAGTACAAAATTCATAACTACAAGAAATATTAAATGTCGCGAGTACAAGGTAAAATTTCTTGAATAGCAAAAGTGATTAATTTTGTTCCCAATGACTTATTTAAACTTTAGACCACAAATTAAACCTTGCACTAATGCATACTGCTAAAAAAAAAACTAGATAAAGTGCATTTCTTTTTAACAAGCTTCTACTAATACTGTTATTTATATCTTTATTTATTCCCATTGGTATCTCTTTCATATTTGCAAGAACAAGTATTGAATCAAAATTTTAATAAACACACAAAACGTTAATTACCATCTTTCTACTCCGTGCGATTTCTTGAGTGTTTAAAATTTTCGAGATTCGCGAAATTCTCCTGTTCCTATCTATGAATGTCTGCAACTTAGAAAAAAAAAAGGATTAAATTGTGCTCCTTTTCTTTTTTTGCTAATTTATGATCTATTAAGAGCGTTCGTGCGAGTTCTGCCTATATTTTGACAGTACTTACTCACTTTCTTACAAAAAGAGGAATTCTCATTCCGTTCTCACCTTGTAATCAAAGAGTTACTCACCAGTTTGATTACCCTTATGAACACTTCCTTACTCTATGACTTACGGAACTCGCAAGTTCATCACCGCAGTAACAAAACGTTCGCCATAGGATTCTATTCAGAGCAAGATAAAGCCAGTTTTATAACAAACACCTACTTCTCGAAGATCCCTTCTAATATTGTCCTCCCAACGTCATCTCGGTCTTCCCAACGGTTTCTTTCTAATCCAACTTTCCAACTAAGATGGAAAATAATCTTCGTTTTTCTCCCATCCGAGCTACATGGCCTGCCCATCTTAGTCGTTGCGATTTCATTATTCTTACAACATCGGGTGATTCGTGTGGATACATTGAATATAATTATTCGGAATTTACTTTAAACTGTAGGTTTTGTCCTTGAAATGTTATCTCCACCCGACAAAGGGTAAACAACAAATCATGATCGGTTCACTTAGTAAACTTTTGGATCATAAACTTGTCTCCAAGTACGATATTAGTCATCTTTCATTTGAGAGACCTTTATTGCGTCTTTTCTGCCCACTTCGCCAAGCTAATGCCACAACCGCACCTTATTTCATTGAATTGTTATTCCAACGTCAGTGTTGCTAATTTATTGTTTTTATCGCTAAAACTAGCGATTTTCAATGGGCCTACTCATTTAGCTACCAAAGTTTATCACTTTCCTATAGTGTGGATAGAAATTTAGATACTTTTTTATTTTTTTGCATGCTTTAGGAACAAACAAGCCTAATTTTAACATTGGAAAGATATGATTTTAGCTACTTTTATTTAACTGTTTAGTTATTTTCAAGTGATTATTGTTGGCAACACTGCCCAACGTTCAAAATGATCTTCTGTGCTTCTAAAACGGCTACATCTATCATTAAAGTGGACTTCGAACCACTGCCTTGAAATGTAGCCTTCACCGTGTGGTGATAACTATTCAGTTAATAGGAAGGAAACGAATTTTTCCGCTTATAAAAGATAATAATCACTTTTAGGTCTCTTGAGAGCGAAGTTATAAAATAAAGAACGTTATAATCCCGCTCAGTCCCCCCTCTCTCCCGTGTCTAAAAAAATTAATCTAAGGAAATACAAAGTATAGAGGAGTGATTGAGGTGTCATTGGAAATATCGTAGACAGACTAGTTCAGAGCCGCGGAACTATCTTTCTCGGTGCACTGGATAAGTGTTGCAAACCCATTTTTTTTAAAAAAATCAATTGTTCAAATTGCTTCCATTCCGATAGACCAATCTGCATAAAAAATTAGCATTAACATTACTCAACACAATAGAAAATATACTATGCTTGTTCCCTTCTCTAAACACCCGAATTGTCAGTGTTGCTAACCTGTTTAATTAAAAATTATGGTTGTATGTCTGAGATACTATCAAGGGGAAAGAAATTTCGTGACTGTTAGTAGAATGGTAGAGCAAACTTGTTTCTTTTTTGAAGTTTAAATTGTGATTACTACAGCCAATAAGAAAATAGAAAAAGAAGATAAATGTTCTATATATCGTTTGAGCACCTTCAAACAAGGAAAGATGATAGTTTTTGTTACGGATACCTTGCGATATTGGAGATACGTCATATACACTGTTGTCAAATTTCGTTTCTCTAACTGGGCACCTACGCCCAGATTCATAAAAAATGACCATGAGAAAAAATTTGAGAGTCCAAAAATTTTGCACAGTATTGCAACACTGAAATAATATCCACTGCAAATTTAAAACGAGTATTTCACTCGTTAAGATTGCTAATTTAATCAGGGGTTGCAAAGTTTATCAGATTTTTTTAGTCTTGTAAATATAATTGCCAGTTTTTGTGAATCGGAGTGTAGAAAACATGTCATTTGCCAGTGGAGTGAGTAAATATGTCGAGAAGCGAATGCCAGCCGCTACGGTTCCTGTCGTGAAACCACTCCGCTTAGTCGCGCTCACCAACACACGGAAGGGAGAAAAAAAGAGGGCGGGGAAAATGTTAATATCAAAATCTTCCTTTACAAAGCCCTGGCACCGAATTCAAAGTTCCGAAAGTAAGACTGTAAATTTCTTTCAGAACGAACCGCCTGTGATATATTTATAACAAGAAATCTAGTCTTGTTACACAAAATAGATGAGCAGGACAATTTCATATTTATTTTGAGGAAGAAAAATCAAGAATTTCGGAAAATAATCTTAAAATTTATGAATGCCAAAAATGAGAAACAAAACCTTAACGCTTTTATCGAAAGAGTCCTCTGTCTTCTACACATTTGACGAATAAATTATAAAGGTAGTCTTATTTCTCATGTACCACTAAGTATTACAACAGAAACTTAATGCATTTTAGCCAAAATTATGGACTTTGGAAGTTTATTTTTCTCTCGTGAAGACTTGAAGAAAACCTTTAAATATCCGCCTTTTCCAGCAATTGATACAACCAAATAAAAAATCGTAAAGGCAGATCATTGTTCGTCAAATGTTCGAATTATTATTACCTGACTCGTATTTTTATCTCTGGTCACAAGAGGACAGATCAGTCGACATAAAGACGAAAAAATCTCTGTTATAGATTCCAACGTGTTCGTTTAGAGGGCATGGAATTTAATTTTAAGAAATTTTAGTAGTTAAAACTGTGCTATTCTTTACTCACGTTAATAACGAATGTGCACTATAAATATTTCACAATCTAATATTCCTATTCTCAGGTTATAAACATTCTTTTCATTTCAAGACAGAATGTTTTGATCCTTTCATAATAAAACAAGCCCGTAACATCTCGTCGCTAACCACCCTAGCTCATGGTAGCATTATATCATCGCGCTCAAGTATAAGGGTGTAAGTGTAGTTAGATTTCCATGTAACTTACGCCTTTATGCTTTGAAGGCGATAATGTTTACTCTGGTGTCACTCATCGCCACAATAATGACTACCTTCAGAACAATTGCCAACAATGAAAAGGCGAAAAAGAAACTAACGAATTGACTATATTTCCCATCACTGTTCGTTGTGAACGGGTACAAGTAGCTAACAAACATAGATAGAAAGTAAGAATATGAATTAGAATGAAAGAAACAGAAAAAAATAATGACAATAATGTCAAAATTTTCTCCCGAGTCACGCAATCGGAAACTCTCGGCAAATGGCACAGCGAACGGCCGCGAGACACAGAGACCAACCTCCCCCTAACACAGTCGAACTCGGAATGCGAGATCTACAAACAGTCGACCGAATTTTCTTCCTCTCTCTGTCTCTCTTGATTCTCTATTTCTCTTCGTCTCTCTCTCTCACACACACACACCATTTAACCCCCTCTTTTAGTTTCGTCTCTGCCCCCACCCCCTCCCTCATCCGCTAACGTGGCTCCCTCTTTTGCCCCGCTCACTGCTACAGAACGAAACGAAATGAAAACAGACAGTCGCAGTCGGCAAAACGTTTTGAGCGGGGGAGAGAAGAGAACGAACGACATCTATATAGAACAGAGCCACCAACTCCAGTTCCACACTCACACACAGACAAAAAAACACACAGTTCCAGAAACACAGATCGAAAATTTTCTCCTCTTGCAGTTGTAACAGGGGATGAAACACACCAGAAAGAGAGACGGTAGAACAGGAAAAAAAATAGTAAGGGTAGGGGGGATGAATGCGGGGGTGTGGAGTGGTTAGTTGGTTTTGTCTCTCCAGAGGGACACCTGTTGGAAATCTCACTCCAGAAAGCGGTAAAGCCGAATAAATCCTGGTATTCCAGTAAAGTGAGCCTCTAAAATGAGAGAGAAAAACTAAAAGGAATAGAATCACACAGATCATTGAATGAGGGGAAAAAAAAGTACCGAAAAAAAATCCCACGATCTAGAATGTAAAACGAAAAAAAAAAAATCGACTCATGTTTCTTTCGGTTAAATCAAAAGTTAATGTATCCAATTACATATCGTTTATCTATTTTTCTAAAAGCGTTAAAACTGTATTTGTGTGTGTGTGTGTCTGGAGATTTAAAAAAAATAATATGGTGCTTTGTAATTTAAATGATGGTACTTTCCCCGTTAAAAAAAAAATCTCTATTTGTTTTTCTAAATAAAAAAATCCACTTATTCATAATTCAAAGCTGAATAGAGGAAACTGTCATTTTGCTAAATAGCTCTTATATTGAAATTATTGCGCACTAAAAGCTAGTATTATGCATAATATTTTCATTATATATAAATAAAAATTATATTTCTTTCTTCTTCTTCTTTTTTTAATTTGCAGTTTGTTTTAATTGTGCGCATTGATTGTAGAATAAATGAAACATCTTTTTAAAAAAACGAATTAAAATAGTAATTAATTACGTCCCTTAATAGTTTATTTATATTTTTCTGATGGTGACAGGTTGAGTTGAGGTGACAGGTTCATTGACTGTCTATTATGAGCTTAGTTCGTTAAAAGAGCTTATGACCGGAGCTGAAACCGGATCACTTTTGGTGACCCGGTCTGACCGGAATATAGATTACCTGGTCCGAAACCTGCCCCGAATGACTCGACATGGGAAACTTAATTAATTGTGAATTTCGACGTCCTATTTTTCAAGCTTTGGGAGTAACGTCTTCGGTCCTGGTCACCCCTGACAGAAACACTGTTTACACGCAAGGAAATAATTTTAAAAAACTGTTTTGTTCTCCGTGTTACCGGGTCTAAATTGGGTCACCGGATTAAACCGGGTCTGAAGGCTAGACGTGGTCCAAAACCTGATCCGGGGACCCGTTTCAGCTCTGCTTATGACCACTTAACGGCAGAAACTACAACTATAGTTGACGTTAAAGTGGGCTCCGAATTATAGTATTCAGTGGATCGTGTCAGCTTTAAACTCTAGATCACACGCACGGAAAGCAAGCTAGCTCATTCAGGCAACCAGTCATTGTATATTTGGTGAATTGCATAAAATATTTATTGATTGCTTTTGAACTAAAGTTCTTCACTAGGCGAAGAGAAGAACCTCGTGAAAGTATGGCCTGGCTAATAAAAAAAAATCTTTACTCATGCTAAAACCACAGACGGCATCTACATGTAATGTCCATATTAAATTTTCAAGTATGTATTATTAGATTAGTGTCTCGTTGGAGGGTGAGTGACTGCTAACGCTTCCTGCTCAGTAATCAAAAGATACCAGATAGAGATTTAAATGGTTCGAAGCCTAGTTTAAACTGTAAGTTCCTGTGGAAGGTAATGGCAAACCACCATTGGCTCTTCTTGCTCAAATACCTTCGGACCATATACTTGTATTCAGGCAAACCATTCATTAATTATTACTATTTGATTCAAAAAAACGATAAATGGTTTCTTTAGATCGTTGCTCAGACTTGACTAAGCTTTGGTCTGAGGGAAAACCTTAGTCAGCATGGTCGGTCGCTGATCGAACCCAGGACATACCGAAAGCGAAGCCAACGCTCTACCAACTGAGCTACGGTCATTCGGTACTATCTGCTGGTCTCTTTTAAGTTCATCGCGTCGTTAAACGCTTATTTTTTTGTTCGGTTAGCTTATAAGGATATCCCTTGCAAACCATTATGTCACATTACCATGCAACCACAAAGGAACCGAAGACATCCCGATTATAAGACAAGCACGTCACCGTGAACTTGGTAAAGAAAAAAAAAATAGACGAGACAATAACATAACAGTGTAAACGATATAAATAAAGAAGTTCAAACTAAGTTTGTTACGCTCAATGCCTACTCCACACAAAGCGTCAACACCATAATGAAAGAATGGCACTCATACGGAGCGATTCTAATTGAAGATAAAACGAATCTCAGAATAAAGATTGAAAAAGAAAATGAAGAAAAGGACAACAGGGAGAATGAAGCAAAAGAAGAAACAGAAACGAAGAAAATAGAGATGAGGACGTGTAAAGAATATAATTATATAAATACAAACTAGCGTCCCAAAAAGACTCCACCATTTCAGTAGTGGTAAGAAAAAAAAAAGTCAAAACGACTTCGATTCAACAATAGAAAGCAGCAGGTTATAACATGGCATCCTGCTGCTTACTTGTTTTGATTGTTGTTTCTCTCTCTCTCTCTCTTCTTCTTCT
The DNA here is from genome assembly GCA_022664845.1 of Lepisma saccharinum. Classification (NCBI taxonomy): domain Eukaryota; kingdom Metazoa; phylum Arthropoda; class Insecta; order Zygentoma; family Lepismatidae; genus Lepisma; species Lepisma saccharinum. The sequence goes on from JAGDQP010000250.1 coordinate 41,078, forward strand.
TCTTCTTCTTCTTCTTCTGTGTGTGTTTTCATTCGCTTTTTATATGTATGTGTGTTGAAAATCGTGTGCCGTTGTATCACCTTTCTAGGCTCATACTCACATTCACGTGCGAGGGTTGTTTGAAAAGTTTGTTGTCCATGGCCGTATTCAGGGGGAATATTGGGGATCAGAGTCTCTCCACCTTGAATGTATCTTCATAGACCGCTGCAGAATTTTCAGAATAATTTAATTTTCGGAAAATGATGTAGCTACAGTGTAACATCCAGGGATTCTGCCAAACAACGCCAATGGGGTGTCAACAATCCAAATGGTCACCCCCCCCAACTGTTAAATTTTTACTGTTAAAAATCGATAGAAATCCTGTAAAACTCTGCTTACATCCCCCCTAACGTTGACTTTACATCTCCTCCCTAAACTTAAAATCCTGGCAGAGCCTCTGATAACACCGAAGACTTTCCTCAATCAGCCATTTTATTGGTCATGTTAGACAGAACCATTTTTAAATCCACAGTCACGCAATTCCTTAAAACAGTGCACAAATTGTCACATATTAAACGGCAAAAGTTACAAGCTTAGTTCTTCATAATTAGGACAAGATTTTTTCAAAGTACCCTCTAATCGTAAGGTCTTTAAGAAAGGGTTACATCCTGTCATATAACACAACTCTGAATGAAAATAAGAATGAACGTTTCAGCGATTGTAAGTCAAAAACCAGAAAGAAAATATATCTAGAACCTACTGAGCGGTCGTAACTCAGTTTAGCAGCAGCAAAGGGATTCCAGCGGCCACACATGCTGACAAAGGTTTTCCCAACATGTTACCTAAATTTCACCAGGCAAATGCCGGGATGGTACCTACAAACTAGGACCTGACCGACTACCTTCCAACACCCTTTCCCCCACCCTATACCGGCGTGAGCCTGAGGTGCCTAAAAGCCAAAAATAAATTAAATTCTATCAAGAACTACTAATTAAGGAAAATTATGCAGACATTAATGTCGTGGCTGAAATGGATTGAAGGTTCATAGGCAAATCGAACCAATGGTGGCTTCCTGTTTCCTTGCGTTGAATGAAGATTAAGTTCTAAGGAAAGGAACTACAGTTCGAAGTTAGGCTCCGAAATGGTTGTGTTACCACTAAGGTTCGAACCCAGGGACAAGGCCATGAACGTTACCACTCTTCCACTATCGAAGAGTGAGGAAAACAAGAAAAGTCTCACGTCAGGTTAACCTACGTGACCAAGGCTAGAACCTGCGATAATTTCAACAATACCATTTAGTACGCAGCGACCACTGGACAACACGAGGTTAAGTAGGACCTCTTTTACCTGAGCCCCCTTTGCTTTTTGGCATTTCTCAATTGGGAAAAGTAGGCTTCGTGTGAAGCAAGAAAGAAAACAAAAGTTAATCACTGCTGATATTTTCTTTTATTCTTTTAACTCTTTTTACCATCTCTATCTCACACCATGCAGGTACCACATAGGGTTGCGGTGTATCTTTATTTCTCTTGTAATAACAGCAGGACATTCCTTTTACCTCTTACACCCGCAAGCGACAGCTCATATACAGCCCAGTCCAAGAACGAGTGAGATAGAAAGATTCATATAGGTTTCTTTTTTTAAAAATCTTATTTGTTCCTTTTGTGTCTGCCGGACCCGCTCTCTAAGAGTATGAATGCAAACACATGTATATAATGTAAATCTGTATGTGGAATGGACTACCGCGGATTAATATCCCGTCAATCATAACTTGCTACTGCGTTTATCTCAACAACTTTTCAAACTTTTAACTCATCCAAATATCAAACACTTGTTAACTCTCATACATTTAAAGGTCTTCTCTCTTATTCACGGCTACATTTCAATGCACTGCATTTAGGTTATATACTATCATCCAAAAAGTAATTGGTACCTCCTTACCACTTATATCACTATAGAAGGATTGTCAGGATTTTTAGTTTGGAGGCGTGGGTGTAAATTCAAAATTGGGAGGGTGTAAGTGGGATTTTGCAGAGTTTCTATCGATTATTGACTGTAAACATTTTTTAAGTTGCGGGTACGCTCGATAATTTGAGGATGACACCCCCTATAGGACAGTCTGACAGAATCACTGGTCACTAGTTGATGACTTGTGCCACTGGTTTTGTGATTAAGGGTTCTTGGCTTCGATGCTCGGAAAGAATGTCCAGTAGTATATCCGGATCTCCAGGGATTTGGAATATGAATTGTTTTGGCTCCAGATTCGACAGTACCTAGAACGCAAAGAGGCTAATTATACTGTTCCAAATTCTCGTAATAAAAACACACACACACTCACAAAATAGGGTTAATTTTAAAAGTCCCAGGACTTTGTGTGTGTGTAAGGGGGTGGGGGCTCTTTAATTTTTCCTACACTCCTCCCCTTTGGTCCACCATCATGATTTGCAACCAAACAACTACGTTTTCGGTAGTAACAAGGACATTGGTTCCGAGTTTTAAACCAATCAGCCGTTAAGAAGTGGTGATGTCATGTTCGGATGCCATATATTAAAAAAGAAAAAAAAAGGTCCTGGGTTAGATACCAGCGGCCGATCATCCTGACTGAGGTATTTCAAGTGTTTCTCCTCAGTCACACCAGACAAATGCCGGGATGCCATATTTCGATATTGTGAAAATCAAGAATGAGCTTAATTTCAGATTAAGGTAGACATGACCTTCGAACTCAATCTTTTTGATTGCATTTTATAACTTTTTTCTAGTTTCCTTCTTCTTCAGCTTCATAAGGTTAAGAAATCTGCATTCAAATTACCTTAGGTTAGGTTAGGTTAGATTCACGATACTTCTTCTAAACTGTATTTGTTCCCAAGAAATGCAAGTTTTACCAGATTTATCATGCAGGATTTTTTTTTTTTTACTACATTGCAGAAAATCTGACCTTAGTTTCTTTTCTAATTGTGTTTCCTTTGTACTTCATAAGAAAACAAAGGAAATAAAGAAAAGAAAATGAAATCAAATAAAAAGACGACAATTTGCATATACAGAGAGAAAGTCATATATATGTGCTTTGATATTAATCGCAGTTTAGAAGGAAAGTTTCCTTTTCTTTCTTGCGATGCTGAAAGATGATTTTGCGTGTCTTTTACACAAGGAAAACACGAATGTTTAGGCACGAAACAAGACGTATATTTACGTCAGATGTTGAGACAAGTAAAAATAAAAAGAATGAACGTTCTTCTAAAAGAAGTCAGAATTTCTCTCTCACTATTTGAACGGTGCTTTTGTTTGCATAATGTGAACTGGAGCGCGTGTTTCAATATTCTGTGTATTATAGATGCTTCGATGAGACATCCTTTCTTATTGGTTGCATTTAATATTTACTGGAAAGAATGAAACGGGCACTGGCTCTGTCTAAAAGGACTACAAGCATCCACTTAATTGTCAGAGCAAGTAAGCTCACTGTGTGTTTATATTTTGTCTTTATTTAAATTGACAACGAAATTGGTAGTACATACGGTGACCAGGGACATAGTTAGGGGGTGGGTATGGACTCCTCCCAAAATTCAGATTTTTTTGTAAAATTAATATCATTTTAGGCAAAATTATGTTCATTTTACGTAATTTTCACACCCAAACATACCTCGGACCTCCCCGAAGGTCCTGCCCCCAACAAAACAAACTTTTGGATAAGTCCCTGACGATGACAATCACTATCTTCCTTGTTTATACAAGGGTTGTTTAAAAAGTTTGGTAAAAAAAAAATGCAAGTTAATCTCTTTTTTTAAATAATATTTCTTAATTCAGTGTGTCTAGACACCAAGTCTTGGTCCAGGGAGGATTCAATTTGATCATCCCATAGGAAAGATAGAATCGCTCAGACTGTTCAAAGTAGACTTTTGGTAGTCTCGATGATATTCTCACTCGATGAAGTTTTCTTCCCACCAAGACACGATTTTATGTTTGGGAACAGGGAGAAGTTACATGGGACCAAGTTCGGGGAATACGGTGCATGAGGAACAAATTTGAAGGACAATTCGCGCAATATTCCCATTGCGAAGGTTGATGTGTTTCCAGTTGACAGACAACAATAGCGGGAGCCATCCTGCACACAACTTTTCCATATTCAATTTTTCATGCAGGGTATTGTTGACTCATTCTGTTGATATGTCTAGCGTCTCAGCAATCTCACACACTTTACTCAGAGGCCTTTCATGACTATGTCGCGAATTTTTCAATAATTTTCCCTGTGATGACGTCAGTCGGTTTTTGGTGGACATTTAAACCCATGAAATGGTGCGTGCGATTCAATAAACTGTGATGCTATCTCTTGGAAATTTTCAAAACTTTTCAAACAGACTTTGTGTGATACGACCAAGGTCCCAGCCTCTTTGGTCCAGTGGATAACGTCAGTGATTTCGAATCGGCACTGGAGAAGCAGGCATTTTTTAGCAATAACAGTTTTCTCTCAATTTCACCAGAAGAGTGTCGGGATAATACTTTGACAAAGGCAATAATCGCTACTTTACCCAGCCCCTTTTCGAGAAGAGAGCTCGCCAGTTGACGTCCTACCAAACATATAAATTCAAATTAAAGCAAAAGATTCACCATACTTACTAACAAAAAAAAAAAAAAAAATTCAAGGAATACCACTGCAAAAACCAAGTCATACTGAATGTAGATATTGATACAGTCTTGTTCAAAATAAACTTTTGCGCTTTTGTATAGAACAAAAAACATATGACGTAGTAACTACATAATATTATGTAATTAGTAACACGGTAAAATTGATATCTTATTTCTTTTTTTGTCCTGTTTCCATAACCAGTCATGACAATTCACAACAACAATCTGTTCATGTTTGGAAATTAAAAAGATTACCGAAAGATGGAACTACTTATGTTTGGAAATTAAAAAGATTACCGAAAGATGGAACTACCCTCTACTCACACAGATTTATAAGTGGAATAGCAATTATTTTTATAGGTAATACGGTTTCGCAATATTATTCAGTAAAGTCTACAAATTATATTACCCATGATATTCTAGATTAGTTTACTTCAGAATGAAGAAGAATTTAATAAAAATTAAATAATACTCAAAGTTTGAGGGGCGGGACCGATTTTTGAGAATCGCAAAAAATCAAACTTAATTTTCTTTTTATCCCACTCATTTATATATATATAAACAACAAAGGACGAAAGTGGCCTAAGTAGACCAGAAGTCCCGCCTGGGTGGCCCTGCGGGCCCAGGGATTTTACATTGAAATTAATTCCATGAAAAGTTAACCCGAAGAAGACGCTGTGTACACCCAAAGGACATCCTTTTGTACACATAGGCCACGACTCTTTGGCAGCGTTGGTGATGAACGTCGTGTGTAGTGTGGCATGTCTTTCGCATAGGGTATGTGGAGGAAGCGCTCCATATACCTACGGCACGGAGTAAGGTGGGATGGTCAGCCATGCTCAAGCGCCTTTACTTCCCAAGATATCCAGGAATACCAAGGACATTCTGGTACAAAGGACACTACACCTCAGAGCGCCAGACAGGAAAGCACTGGCCGAGATTTGAACAGAGTCAAAACAGCTCTCAAAGTGTAAAAGTACCTTTAAAAATGACTAGATTACTCACGTCTTACAGACAAGAATTTACGGTAAACTTTCTATGAGAAACGAACACGCCCTAAATGGTAAACATATGCTATGTGAGAACATGCGTACGTACAATACAGTGTTTGTATCCCCTCTCTTACCTTTTGGTTATTTGTTTCTCTTCCCAAAAAAATTCCCTGGAGCGATCACAAACGTCAAGCTTCAGGGCAAAGCAAAACGAGGCAGAAAATAATATTTAAAAAAAAGTTCCAGAAAACCACACAAAACCAACTTTTTCTGTGGGGATTTCATTAATTTCTAGATTGTATACATTAATTATTGAAAGCAGAGTAGATACCCCCTTCTTCAACCCTGACACACCTCACCCATCTCCCTATATATCCAGGTATAAAATATGAAAGTGGAAGGAGGAATACTCACTATAGCTAAAAAAAAAAAAACCCTTCTCTAATACATCACAAGGAAATTCCAATATATTTCTGAAGCCAAAAACCAATACAGGAAAAGAGAGAGAGAGGGAGAGGTGTTGATGGCGATGCTATGGAAAGATTCTCGATGTGATGTGGAAATATTTTTCATGCCACATATGTACGTTACGATACCAGTACAGAATGTATACATATAAGTACACACACACACATGTATATAGAAACTATACAACCAATATATAAAATCATGAAAAAAAAAAGGAAATGCGTACATTCGCCTGATCTACGAACATTATCGAAAGACGGAATCGATTTTTTTATATACATAAGCATCGAAGGGGAGAAAAAATGAACGCTGTTTGATTTTTTTTTATTTCTATCATCTCTTCATTTCTCGATATTTCTCCAATGGTTTACCTAAAATACTTTATTATTTTTTTACCTACTACAAGAATTGTATTTACGTGGACGCTATGCGCTGAGAAATACATATTACTCAGTATATCTGTGGACTCTAGAAGCTAAGCGGTACAAGTGATATTGACGAATAAAAAACGTTCGAGGTAATATTTTATATATAACCCGAAATATATGTGGCACATAATTGTCATATTTTGTACATATACACATTAAGGTCCAAGCTTTCTTTACACAAAATATGACAATTTAGAGTCACATATATTACGAATTATATATAAAAGATCACCTCGGATTTTTTTATTAGTGAATGTCACTTATATCCTTTGGCTTCTGGACTCCTTATATATTATTACAGCTTTCAAGATCTTACATATACTTCCGACTCGGTCTTGCCTAATGGTTATTGCTTGCAACGACTACTTAGATCTGTAACAGTTCCTAAATTTCGGTTGTAAGTCGTTTGTAGATTCAAACTCACATAAATAATCTACATCTATCCCACTATGATTCTACGAAGAGAAAATTGCAAGCCTTTGAAATGTTGATGTGGAGAAGAATCAAGAAAATAAGTTAGACACAGAAAATCGAAATGAAGAAGTGATACAGTAGGTGAGAGACGATGAAGAGAAAAATAAACTGGTTAGGACATTTGGGTGTTTACTGAGGGATGCAATTGATGGAAAACGAGGAAGAAGACTAGTCGAACTCCTTGATAGTATTACGGTAGATAACTCATGTGATATATCAAAAAGGAAGGACAAAGATCAGAATGAATGGAGAGGGTTTAGCTTCTCTTGAAGGACTTACCACTTTTACTAGAAAACCCGTCATGATGCCCAAGAATGCTTGCTGAATCATTGTGGCTATGCAGGATGGGGAATTGTTTAACCCTGAGTTGTAGTTTATAAGCACCTTAACAGTAACATCTTCGCAGGAAGACAAAAGGAACCCCCACCAAACGGCCGTGGCTCAGTACTAGAACATTGACTTAGTATTCGGGAGGTCCTGGGTTCAATCCGAGCAGCCGACCTTCCTGACTGAAGTTTTCCCAGGGACTTTCCATGATTCACACCAGACAAATACCGCGATGGTACCTCCAAATTACGCCCTGCCGACACCTTCCCGTATTCTTTCCCCTCCCATATCCTGGCCTAAGTCTTAGATGCCTAAAGGCCATAAATAAAATTTTAAAAAATCAAGTGGAACCTAGAGTTACTCCAAAGTTTGAGCATAAAGTAAATTAAACTTTACAGCGCTATGGCCTACTAGATGTCCTGTGTTAAATTGGGTGTTGGCTGCGTCGTCGGATCAATTGTATCATTTTCCACCTCTCGTAACCAGAGTTCGCTATGCTTCCTTAATAAACTCTCCTATTGTCCCTTGAGAGAACACACACACACAGAAAAGAATATATCAATCTTTACCATAAATCAAACCCAGCTACGGTTGCATCAAATGCGTTATCCAATCGGCAAAGCAGTGGACCCACGGGCACGTTTAACGTCATCTGAATCTGGTAAGAAGCGATAACGTTGTTTATAATTGAAAGAATTATAACGAAATAGCAAACAGCATTGAACATTATTTTTATTATAAGATAATATATGTGAGGAGATGAGGGAAAGAGGCTGTTTATCCCCCGAAGTTTCGACAACACTCCTTCCATCGAATTTAAAGTTTTTGCTGTGAAAAATCGATAGAAACTGTACAAAACTTCACTTACACCCTCCCAATTTTGACTTTACACCACCACCACCAAACTGAAAATTATGGTGGAAAACCTGGCTATATGCCACATTTGAAAGAAAATCACAAATACGTATATCAAGCAAAAAATAAAATTCTTGTGATTGATACAGATACACCATCTAATTCAACCAGAAACACAGACAGATAACTCGCTATTCAACACAGATAACTCGCTATATTGCTATTTCTGTTAATACAGATGTACAATAAAATATGTGTTAAACCAACTTCTAAAAAGTTGTATCAAGAAGAAATTGTATTAAACGCAAGGTCATTTACTTTCGAAACTAAAGTAAAAAAAAAAACACCAGAAATTAATCATAACACAACCTTTCATAATATCTAATATAATTTGTCATCGCTTCAAATACATATTTTCTTAGCACTTTATTACTTACATATGCGTAAAATATAAAAAAAAAATAGCGATAGTAGAAGGATATGTATCATGGAAAATTATCTTACAAATAAAGACAAAATACAGGTAATTTATCAAAATCAACTTCGTATATATAATTAATTAAAACAAAAAACAGAAAAGGTCTTATAAGAAAGTAATCTTATTTGAAAATGTGTTGTATCACACATTTAAATTAAAATGACCGATCGTTAGAAAGATATAACTTTTGAGTTTTTCTCTACTTATTTCTTTTCTTTCCTTTTTGTTTTTAATATTATTTCTTTCTTTTTTTTTAACGAAATTTTAGGAAGGAAAAGATAAAAACACTTTCCAAACTACGTGAAATAGAGAATTCTGTGTCATGGTAAAAATATTTTTGCAAAAATATTCATTTATCAATTTCACCTACAAATTTTTTTTTATGCATTTCGTTTTTTCTCTCTCTCCGGTAAATTAGTATAACAATTCAGGAGTCCAGCTGAGGGATACAAGCGAGATTTTTGAATACATAAAAAATATCACTTATATCCCTTGATTTCTGGAGACAACAAAATTTGTACTTTTTTTTTTTACAAAGAATTGGATTTAGTTCCGAAAATGTCTAACATCCTAAATGTTAAAATAGTATCGTATAATAAGATATTCTGTTTAAAATTGTTTAAAAACAGCAAATCTTACTTTTTTAACATTGAATTGATTAAACATAAAAAAAATACAGAACTTGCCAATGTAAAGGAATAGATTTAACAATGAACAAAGGTTTAACAAGGTGCTACATCTATCTAACAATATATAATTTACATCCACAGAAAAAAAAAAAGATTAATAATTATAATAATATTTCATCATTTTCAAATATGTTTTCAAGAAATCTATTACAGATTCTTTCTGGTACAAAAGAAGTAAGATTCAGAACCCTAGGACTTTGCTGTACCAGTTATATAGGAACTCAATGTAACATGTTATTAATATGTAACGTGATAATGTAACAGTTTTTTTTTTATATATATAAGAAATCTGACTTTGTTAAAATTACGTGGTAAATAATAATCAAACATATTTTCGACTAACTTCGATATATATATGATAAAAACGTATATCGTAGAAAACACCATTCAAAGTTAAACTTCTTGTAAGTTACCTTAAAATATTTAGTGATTCATTAATGAAATTGATAAAAAATGTTGTTAGATATACTTGATTAAAGTTAATTCTTGTTATAACTCACTTTTCCTTTTTTGTAAAAAAAACCGGAAAAGCTGGTTTATTAAATAAGAAAATATTTATTTTTTGCCACATTTTTAAGTTTAGTAAAATTTCGTTCTGACATTTGGGTTCAAATGTATTTTATGAAGAAATTAATAAGAAAGATAAAAATGTTGTAAATAAAAAAAAAAACATTTTAAAATAATTCCTTGTTTTTATATTGAACAGAATTGGACTATTCTTATATCTGTGACTACTTCTAGCTTTACAACGGCCTGTTTTTTTTTTCCTTCTTTTTACTACTACCTAGTTTAAGATATATGTAGTAAGTTAAAAACTCTGGAGCTAAGTAAAAACCACGGCAGCTACCTCCCCATTCCTTACCTGCGCACAGGTTCATTCTCAAGGATTTGAAGCCTCGATATCAGAAGTTTATAATAATAATATTAAACCACGAAAAAGAATAGGAAAATTAATACAAAAACTAATCAAAAGAAAATATCAAAGGACTTGTTCATAAAAGTTATTTGACGATAATTTTTTGCTCTAAAATAAAATATGTTTCAGACATTTTGAGAAATAATGTTACTAAAATTTAAATAACAATTTCAAATTAATATTATTCAAATCAACATACAATAAAATGTCTAAAAAATTTGGAGCTTCTTTTGATTAGAAGAGTTTTTTCAGATATATATATATATAAAAAAGCAAACAAGAAAATAGAATTCTTTAATACAGAAAGTTATTTAATTTTAGATTGAAAAATCTAACAAGAAAAAACATTGGTGATGCCATAAACTAACTCTCTCTATTTTTTTTAATTGAACAGATTTTACTAAAGCAGATTTGCCTACGTAGAATTTCACAGTTGTAAGTGTCCTACAAGTTCGAAATTATATTATTTTTTTCTCCTTTTTTGTATTTCATGGATATTTTTTTTATTAAAGGTTCTGTTATTTTTTTTCTTAATGTCAAACGGATGCAAACGAAAAATATCAGTTACAAGAAACGTGTAACTTTGTTACGTTTATCAAATAGATACTCCACAGACTGTTTTTTTGCAAGATATAACATAAAATTAGCGCTTAGTGACGTGTTATAATATTTGCCAACTTTTGAGGGTATAAATATACCAACTGAACTAAAATACAATAAAAAAAGTATATTTAGAGACTGTAATGCGCTTTGTGAGCTGAATTAATTTTATTATTTTAGAAGATAAGAGAGAGAAACTGACTTCAGATTTGGGTTTAAATGTATTGATTTACGTTGGTCGTTTGAAATTAGTAAGGTTGTAGCATTCTTTTACGGTGTTTTTGTAGTATTATGCACTTTGTAGGTACGAGATTCTAGTGCCTAACACTAAAAGAAGATGGGGTAGCCCAGGTTTATTTCGATCAAGGGATTATATCGATCAGGGGCGGGGAATAGGTCAATACGATCATATTTTGGGATATTTTTTTTCCAGTCTTCACTCTATCGACTAAAATACTATTGGGAAAAAAATCTCACATCATTAATGGTATTAACCTGTTTCTCCCCTTGTGATCTACATATCCTCTTGAAGGAATAGACACGGTCTACCCTTAAGAGTAATGAGTGCATATATTGCAAAATTACAGTGAGAGGTTATACCCTTACCAGATTAAAAAGAGTCTTGTAAAGTAAAGTCAGATTCTCTCTACCTCTAAATAATAAATGTGGGTCTAATATCAATGATCGATATGGGCTCCATTTAATAAATATAATAACCATAGGCGTTACATACAGAAAGGTCCTGAGTCTACCCTAAAGCCATCTGTCCGTGGTTGGTGGAACTGCGTCCACCTGAGTGACGGTAATGTGGTCGGTACTACATGCCACCTGGTCACGAACAAGCGTATTAGGGGCTTTCTAGACCAAGTAGTCGTCACGTCTTTATTCACATGACTCTCCAGTTTGCCTCACGACGCTGGGTGGACGCCGAAAAGTGCGACTCCAACCGGGAATTGAATGGGCTCCAGGTAGATTGACAAATATTTTGCTCATCTTGGTCCTTATGGAACAACTGTGTGTGGATCTTAAGGGCTTGCCAAATCTCACCTTGATGTGTCTTTTGGGGACCCTGCAAAATGCTACAGCGAATCTCTGCCAGTTTTTAGTATGGACTGTGAAAAAGTTTCGAATTTATTCCTGAAGAAAAACCAGGCAATCTAATAATAATAATCACTGGCGTTACAGATCGAAAAGTCCTGAGCCTGACCCAACGTCATCTGCCTGTGGTTGGTGAAACTGCGTCCAGCTGAATGAATGCCGTGAGGGTCAGCATTGCGCGTCACCTTGACCACGAACTGGCATATCAGGGGCTTTCTAGAACAAGTGGTCATCATGTCTTTATTCACGTGACTCCCCAGTTTGCCTCACGACGGGTGGACGCCGAAAAGTGAGGTGATCTAGTCGGAAATTGAACCCAGGACCACGCGGATTTCAGTCCAAAACCAGGCAATCTAGCAGTATGGAAATTTTCAGTAACATTACTGATATAAAATAGACATCATTAATTTATCTGGGATACTGGGAATACATGAAATGAAAAGGAAGCCTCGAGCAGGACTCAAGCACGAATTGTTCAGCTGGAAGTCGAGCGTCTTACCGACTGGACTAAATTACCTAGTCGAACAGAACAGTAACTCAGAAGTGAGTTGTTCGAACTCCGAAGAATTAAGTCAGACTCCCACAACTTATATACATTTTAATAAGACTTAATAGTTAAAATTCCGTATACCAAATCAAGGCATTTCATTTAAAATACTGAATTCATTTTTTATTATGGGCACACCCACATAATTCCCTTATGAGGCCTACAACAAATCAAATGGACTAAGAGTTATGTTTCATGGGCACACCCACGTTTTTCCCTCGTGAGACCCACATCGCATCTAGTGAGTTTAAAAAATGAGCCAGTATTGATCGACATTTACGATGTGTGTTCCCATATGTCCACTATGTGGGCCCCATGTCGTTGTGCTATTGGTGGAAAGGGGACTTCATAAGTTTATGTATGAGTTTCAATATTTATTTATTTTATTCATTAGAAGTAAGCACGGTTACAGGAAGGGCCATTTTACACCGTTCTGGTAACAATGTGATATAACAATGAAAAATAATAACAACAACAAAGAATTATACAATAGCAAATAAGATCAGTTATTACTTTAGCATTCATTCTAGATTCATATAACAAACCTTTCGAAATTTACTTTTACTGAGGCAAAAATCTGGTGGCAAAGGAAGAGTATTATAAAGATATGACAATCTGTAAGAGATCGTTGGACCAAGCACAATCTAGGTTTGAGAGGTAGAAATGATGTTGGGAACGGGTATTTTGTCTGGGTACTCTTAGGTGAAAAAAGAGAAGAAGGTTCCTGAGTGTGCTCTGCATTATTTTATAAAGAAATTTTAAGTCGTTTAGCTTTCTTCGCATGTCTATGTTTTTCAAGTCAAGAGAATTCAAAATGTTTGCGTTAAATTTGTTGGAGGTTGGGTATCCTGTGTTGCACAATACGAATAAAGAAATTTTGTACTTTGAACAATTTAAATAAGTTAGTTTCACAAGTCATAGACCAGATACATGAACAGTATTCAATAGTAGGGAGTACACAAGCGAGAAAATATGACCGAAGAGTTCTGAAATCTCAATATCCTCAGTTTGGAAGTGCGACACCATTTGCATTACACTAAAGGACAATTATACACAAAAAAACCTGCTTCGCTTTGCGAAAAAAGATAATAAAATTATTTTTGTGAAAACCGTAACAGTGAGATACTGCAATAACAATCCATTAATTTGTGTGCGAATTCATCAATTCTATAACACACACACATAAAATGTTCAAATTTGATTTAGATGTAAATAAATAGGAAATAACAGGTAAGACATCATTGGAACTCATAAGAAAGAATAACAGATGGCTCTCATAGATGCCATAGATATGGTGTACAGTCAGTACATATTTCTTTCTGTATCTGTAGTGAAACACAGTTAAATAAACCATCTGCCAAGAACTTGAAGCAATTTATACTTTAAAATTGTGGTTCTTATCTTAAACTATCTATACATGGATATACATTTAAATAACTTCAGAAAATTCTACTAAACGTGTGATAGTCCATTAAGAAATGGATAAAATGCTTATAATATCCAAGATAAGTAAATGAACTAATCAATAAAGTGTAATTAAATGTATGCAAACCTCTTAACCCAACTACCCGTCCTAAATTCCTTCACATGAACTCCTGAACTACCCTGGCCTGAAAAGGGGGTATAACCCTCTCAACAGGCGCTGGCCACCTTCAGTGGACCAGCAAACTTGAAAAAAAATAAAAAGTGACGAAGAAATATTATTTAAGATAATCTGTAAAGACTTGTCAGTAAGCTGACGATGACTATTTAAAAATCCATAACATTATTATTTAAATCTATTAATATTGTGAATAAAAAGTTAGTTCCAGGTCCAGACCATATATTGGAAAGATATTTGGGTTGTTAAGGTATACGTTTAAGGTGAATGTAAAGCAACGATCTCCAACAAAAGATGGCAGCACTATCTCCGTATATGTCTAATGTATTTTTTTTTATCGTTGCACGAAATTTTTAATGTTACTCCTACAAATTCAAGCCTAGAGAGTTCTAACTTTCAGGAAAGAAAGTTTATAACTAATTTCAGAGTTTGATCAATGGGCGGATTTACTGGGGGGAAGGGATGGAGGTTTTCATAGTCTTTCTGAAATGGTGGGGGAGCAATGAACCCCATGCCCCTCCTGTAAATCCGCCCATGTACAATGTCGATTTTTTATTTTCGTTTCTCTTCATTGTTGGAATTGCTTGAGTGTTGTTGTGAATATCAAAACCTATAACAATGAAGCTCTTTCAACAATGAAGAAAAACGAAAATAAAAAATCGGCATTAATCAAACTCTTGAATTGGTTATGAACTTTCTTCCCTGAAAGTTAGAACTCTCTAGGCTTGAATTTGTAGGAGCAGCATTAAAATTTCTTGCAACGATAAAAATTATATTAGACATATACTGAGATCGTGCTGCCATCTTTTGTTGGAGATCGTTGCTTGACATTAACCTTAAGGCCCACAGGAGAAGACAAAGAAAAACTTTTGTCCTCTATAATTTTTTTCAAATGAAAATAAATCTTGGAATATTTTGATAGAAGTGAAATACGGACTTTTAATATATTAATTCATATCAGAATTAGCCACATTTGTTCTATTTGTATAATAATGGTCACATGCCAAAACGGACTAACTACATTTTAAGTTTTCTACAGTAGTAGGCCTAAATGCATTTCGAGCCACAGTTGCAAGAAAAGAACGAACAAGTTACAATAACTGAGGTCTTTTGACCTTAGACTATAAAAGCTACTGACTTAGAACCCAAATTTATTTACAAATTGACTTAGTCCGTTTTGGCATGTGGCCCTTCAGTTAATCTACGGCAGATAATTTCTTTAAAGTTTTCTAGCAACTCGAGTTTCTGGTTAGTAGTACCATAGACCTCATAGATAGATTTAGCACGCTTCCCCAGTTCTGGCTGCGCTAAAACTAATGGATTTTTGTTCAGAGCACGTGATTTTGAATCCATCCGCTTGGTAGCTCTGCCATAGACGTCATATTCTACTATGAGGTATATGGCAGAGCTACCTAGCGGATGGATTCAAAATCACGTGCTCTGAACCCATTAGTTTTAGCGCAGCCAGAATTGGGAAAGCGTGCTAAGTCTATCTATTATGAAGTCTATGGCAGTACATAATTAACACTTGAATTAATTATCAGTCATTAGTCAATATGGACTAACTACTCTTAAAATATGTCAATTAAGTGTTCTTTTACTCTAAATACAAGAAATATTTTAAAATTATTTCTTCATTGTCACATTTCTGTAAAGCTAGGAGGGAAAAGAGAAAAAATAATAAAAAATGGCATCAAAGCTAATTACAACCACCAGAATCTTTATAAAGAAAAAAAAAGTTTGCAGGATAATTTTAGTATAATTACTTTGTGTTAAATGTCATTTTAATTGTCAAAATGTTAGTAAAAGAAAACAAAATACACAGCACAACATATTTACTTGTAAAATGGGAAAAAGGAAACAATAAATATTTTTTAACTTCTATCTTAAATTGAAAAATAAATAAAAGAAGTAATAATTCATTCCAAGTTGTGCAGACATTTTGAGCAAATAATTTTGAACAACATTTAGAACCAAATAAAATAAATTCGATTATTAGAACCACTAGGATATACTTCAAACATCGATTCAAGTTATGGATTTGGACC
>JAGDQP010000250.1:57293-95723 GCA_022664845.1 Lepisma saccharinum
CCCCCCCCCCCCCCCCCATCTTAGGCATGGAAGGTTTTGGATTAGAAGAAAAATACTTTGAATGATTTATAGAATCAGGACAGTTCGAAGTCAATAGTTAATCAAATGGTTCAAAAATATTTTTTTTTTCCTTTTCGCAGAAAAAGTAAAGAAAATAAATAAATAAATTTGAGAATATTTTCGTTATTTGCAAATATACGGTATTGAGAATTTATTGAATAAATAAGAGGGATTGAATTCCTGCAGGATATCAATGAAATGCTTGCATTCTTTTGTAGCTTCTTAAAAGATCTTTCACATATTATGAGTTTATTTGTGTGTCTGTCTGTCTCCCTGTGTCAGAGAGAGACAGAGAAGAGAGTGGCAATGGCTCGTGCCAGCGAAAAAAAAAACACACAAGAAAAACTCACAAAACGAATGTTTTTAAGAGAAGAATTATTATAGCAATACAAAATGAAGATAGATACACTTGCAAAGAATAAGAGGGAACTCTTCACAATGAAGTGCTAAAAATATTTGCCACCTATCAAGAGAGAGAGAGTGAGAGAGAGAGAGAAGGTTATAACTCATTTACTTCAGTATATGTTTCTATAGAGGAGGAACTCACTTATTTATACACACATCTTGAACTTCTGGTGGAAAGTGACCCAGGGGAAAATAATTTCTTTCGTAACATATATCATTCAGTGTTCAGATATAATGGGAAGGCACCACACACATACACGAGGTAACATAGTGATGTAGAAGGTGAGTATTTTGAGTAAACAACAGTCACAAGAGGGTCGGTTTACAGATGAAAAAATGGAACGGGGTGAGGTATCAGTTTTTTTTTTCGGAAACGACAATTGTGGAAGCTTGGAGCCCATAAAACCTTCATCATTAAATTCCGCCCATTGCCAGCAGCTGTATGATAGAGTACTAACAACTGAAATCATAGCAGTGCAGAAACAGAGCAGACATTCTCGTTCCCCTGTTGAAAATAACCCCAGCTTCCCATTCATACTTTTATCCTTGAATTAACACACACACACACACTTCTATATGTCAAAAGAGAGAGAGAGACAAAGAGAGAGACAGTTTCCATTGCAGTTACACTACCTCTGATGTAAAGGGATTCCCCCATAAAATGACAAGGGGAGAACAGATAAGGGATTCCCCAAGCTCTGCTTCTCTCTGAACAGCAGGGACATTCAGCACTGTTCATATATATTCGTACGATTGTATTATTGTCCTTCTCATCGGTTTGCCTAGAGACTCGCTTTCTGTGCGCGGGATCACGGGTTTAAGTCTTGTGTGGGTCCATTGAAAAAGAGTGGTTCAGAGTCCACTTTATCGAAAACAGTCCTTAGAAACTCACCAACACGTAACGAATCAATAACTTTCTACACTCTTCTAACTCGATTGGTTTTGTTTAACCCTGTTAGACTATAATTTATTTATACTTATAGTTTCTGCGCACTGTCTCCCGCAAACTGCACACATCATAGGATGTTTCCAGGTGGCTTTAATTTTTTATTTATTTCTGGCCTTTAGGCATTCGGACTCATGCCGGGATAGGGTGGCGTGACAGGATGTTGCAAAGTAAGTCGAGCAGGACCTAGTTAGTAGGTACCATCCCAGCATTTACATGGTATGACTAGGGGAAAAACCCTGTAAAAAACCTCAGTCAGGATGAACGACAGCTGGGATCATTCCCAGAATCTTCCGATTACTAAGTCAAAGCTCTACCAACTGAACTACGTCCACTTGGTAGCTGAATCGAAATTTTGTATTCTTAGATTTTTAAAAGCATTGCCCATTCAAAATGTCTTGGCAACTGACTAACATTTACTAGATATAGGCCTATTTGCAGAGGTTCCAGTCATTGTAGTGGGATTGTTGATTGATTGATTGATAATTAATATCGTAAACAAACTCTTAAAGACAGAACCTACAGTTTTGGGGACAGACACCAAAACCTCCGTTCAAAAGGCACCCACTTTCCCACAGGTCTTGAACTCGTGAACATGCGGTGGGCAGGTTATACATGTTTTCCTTTTAGGTAACTTCAATACTGTCAATAAAGACTGTTTTTGGCTTTAATAATTTCTAATACATTATTCCTAATTAAAAAAAAAAAAACTTGATACAGATGAAAAGTCTTGGAGGTGGACGATCATAGCCAGAAAAGAGGGGGTGGGGTGAATTTTCAGTAGTGCAGGAAGAAACTTTGTTTTTCATAAGATCCAAAACGTAACGTGCCATTATCTTTTATTATGGATTTCTTTCTGCCCTATTATTAGACTACGTCAGAAGACTTTTTTGAGATCTAACAGATCCCCTTTACGGCAGAAGAACATCCATTTGACGTTGAAATGTACCCCATCGATGTCCAAGCGACATACATGTATGGAAAATTGCCTCGATATGAGTGCTGTGTGAGATGGAGCTAAAATGTTAGTTTCAACTTCGAATAAACTCTAATCGAGTTTTCTCCTGGTCTCTTTAAGAGGGGGAGGGACTTGGCTGCGGCGGCCTGCAAAATAAGCGTAAAATTTAACATGGATCTCACACATTTTGAGTAATATCGTGGTTTCTTCACATTCTCTCGAAAAAATGACTCAATACCCATTTAAACACAGTCCATGGGATCGTAAAAATAAATAAGTGAAGGCTCCGCGACGTATTTTGTGTTAGAAATAAAGGATGTTTTGATAATTTATGTAACAACTCTCATGGAGATTTCGATTATCGATTATAGTCTTCCTTATTTCTAAACATAAAATAGCTCGCAAGGTCTTCACTGAAGTACCTTCATAATGCCAGGAAATATGTTGAAGGGGATATTGAGTAATTTTTTCGAAGGAAACTTATGAACCCACGATATTGCCTGAAATGTGAAAAGAAGCCATGTTAAATTGGACGCTTGTTTTGCAGGCCGCCGTAATCAAGTCCCTCTCCCTCTTAAGATACAGACTTCAATTATAACGTAACGTTAAAAAAAAAAAAATAACACGACAAAATGTTAATGTAATTAGGGCTGTGCGATTTTTGAATTTCGATATCACTGACAAATCGAAAATCGAAATATTATTTGAAATCGGATCGTTCATATAGGAAAATCGTTGGAAAACTAAATATCGTTTATATCGAAAAATCGTAAATCGATATATCTTTGAAAATTTAATATCGATCAAATCCAAAAATTGTTTGATATCAATATTCAATATTTCGATTTTTTTAAAATATCAATCGATCGAAAAAATCGCATAGCCCTACAAGGAATCAGGAACACGCAATATTTATCATTAATCGTTATGCAACTAACATTGATTTGTACTGCTCGTTGTACAAAAACAATTGATACGAAAATCCGAATTATATTAACCCGACTGATTTAACTGAGGCGCAAAGAGCGCCCAGTCCAACCGTGAAATTGACCGTGGTTATAACAGTCTGATGGTAGAACATCCAGCCGTCAAATTGGGAAATCCGGGTTCGAATCTTGCTCACAAAGTGATATTTTTTTATGTATTTTTCAGCTGTTGGCATAAAAAGGGCCTAGCGTAAAAGATATTCTTCAAGTGTTCGAGAATGACCTATCACTCCAACGGTAGGGAGAACCAACAGTTAGCAAATAAATCTGATAGTAACAATGAGGTTCAGCTTTATCTTTAAAATAAACATTTCAGTGTTGTAAAGTTGTGTTCAATTCCAATTTTAGATGTAATAAATTAAGTTACTGCATCTATGATAAATGCTACTTTGACCACACCAAAAGACGTATTAATAAGAAATTTGGGGAACATATGAGTTAAACGTATATTGGCAGAGGCGAAAAGAAATCGAAGGGGCCAGATTAGGAGCGGCCAAAGATATTATACACAGTATAACTCTAAAGGATTTTGTAGCATACGGGCAGTGTGCTTGATAATGCGACGGATATCTGACAATTCGTAGCGACATTCGAAATAAGTTAAAAAAAAAAAAAAGATTTTGTTTGATTGCTTATAATTTTCGTTCTATATTTCGTTAAAAGTTTGTATTCGTTTTTGCAAAACTTAATTGGATGAATACTAGAAAAGCTTACAAAGATATAGGCGAAATGGGAGCCATGAAAAGGAATTATATTGATTATAAAACTTCTCTAAATGATTTAGTTCATTTTCTGAAAAGAACGCTGTTTAGTATAGCAACATACTTGGAGAGGGCTCGCTAGTCAAACCGCTAGTAATTTCAGTTATTTTCACTTAACTACATTTAATATTTTAAAATACGTTTTGCGGTTTTGACTTAATACAGAATACCAAAGAAAATGTGTTTTATCTAAAACAAATTATACCTGATTCATTTATTGATATCTTTATTTCAATATCCTACAATTAAGAATAAAGATTTAATAAATTATTACTTTTAGTACGTTTAGAGAACAGTTTTTACGTCATTTTCAACAATGTAATATACGTTTAAGGTAAATAGCAACCTGTACTCACGTCAGGGCTGCCCCTTTGTACTGAAGTAAATCGGGACGATGTCTACCGGAAGTGTGAGGTTATCAGTACATAAGAAGTCCCGGGGTACTTTTACGAAAGAAAAATAGTATTAAGGCCTTAAAATCGGCTTTTAGGGCCATTCATGAAGTTAAAAATTACTACCGATGTAGCTAAAATAAAGTACTTTTTCTCATTAATTATTGAGCTAAGACATTTCTAGTCAGATTTTAAAAATCCTCCTCCAACCTGTCAATTAAGACAGGTCGTTCCGGGAAGAAAATCCTATAATTAATCTTGTAATCTTACAAAAATTAGAATCCGAATGGATCTTGTGAAACCAACTTAGCTGTCCTATTGTATCACGCCACGGATGCCCTAGCAAATAGACAAGAACTTGACGTCATATACCTAGACTTCTCCAAAGTTGAAACTGTCAATCACAAACTTCTTATACACATGCTTGCTTATAGATTTAGTATACACGGACTCCTCCTTCAGCTTCTAACATCATATTTAACTGGCAGAGAACAACGTGTCGTCTTCCCTGGCAGCACATCCAAGTGGCTCCCCATGCTTTCAGGTGTCCCTCAAGGAAGCTCCTTAGGGCCAGTTTTATTTCTCCTCTTCATTGATGACATATGTGAACAGGTAGATAATTCTTGCTCGGTACTTCTTTACGCTGATGACTGCTAAATTTTTAAGACAATTAAATCTACTGAAGATACTTTCTTCCTTCAAGCCGCTATAGATTCTGTTGAAAGGTGGTGCAATAACTGGTTACTGAAAGTCATTCCTTGTAAAACTGCTACAATGTGTTTCTCACTGAAAACCCATAACACAAAATGTGCGTACACATTAGCCTCATCTAATATACCATGGGTAGACCATTACAAAGACCTGGGTATCATATTTGATGAAAAACTCAATTTTACTCCTCATATTGAATTCGTAACTTCTAAAGCACTCAAACTTCTTGGACTTCTCTACAGGTTTACCGATATTAAAGATTTCAGAGCTCTTCGGGCATATTTTCTCACTTCTGTACTTCCTACTATTGAATACTGTTCATCTATCTGGTCTATGACTTGTGAAACCAACTTATCTAAATTGCACAAAGTCCAAACATTCTTTATCCACATTGTACAACACAGGGAACCCAACCTGCAACACAAATCTAACGTAGACATTTTGAACCCCCTTGACTTAAAACACACGAAGAAAACTAAATGACTTAAAAATTCTTTATAAAATAATGCAAGGCACATTCAGGACCAACGACCTTCTCCCACTTTTTAACCTGAGAGTACCCAGACAAAATTCTCGTTCACAACATCATTTCTACCTCTCAAAACCGAGATTGTGTTTGGTCCAACGATTTCTTGTATACAGATTATCACAATTTTTTAGAATACTCTTCCTTTGCCACCAGATTTCTGCTTCAGTAAAAGTAAATTTCGAAAGGCTTGTACTCGTATATGAATCTAGAATGAATGTAAAGAAAGAAGAAGAAAAAGAATCTTATTTCCTATTGTATAATTCTTTGTTATTATTATTATTTTTATTGCTATTTCACTTTGTTACAAGAACAGTGTAAAATGGCGTTTGCTATATCCGTGCTAACTTCTAATAAATAAATAATAAAAATTATATAATTTAAGCAATAAATATTGGCGTTTCACGTAAGCTTCTTGAGAAGAGGTAAAATTATTTTTTTGGTGATAATTAACTTACTAGAAAAGTCTTAAAATACTGAAATCGTGGGCAGGCCATGTAGCTCGGATGGGGGAAAAACGAAGATTATATTCCATCCTGTTTGGAAGACAGGATGGAAGGAGACCATTGGGAAGACCGAGACGTCGTTGGGAGGACAATATTAGAAGAGGTCTTCGAGAAGTAGGTATTCGTGATGAAAACTGGCTTCATATTGCCCAGGATAGAATCCAGTGGCGAGTTCTATAAGCCATAGAGTTAGTTAGTTAGAAAAGTCTTAAAAATAATGACGTCTGTTCAAAGTAGCAAATATGCGAATGCAAATCATTTTAAAAAATAAAGCTTCCGACATCTCTACATAGGAACTATCATAGCTTGCAAAGAATTACTTTACCATCATGAGAGTCAAGAATAAAGAAAAAAAAACTATTTGTATGTCTCATAGAAACAATGAGGATGGTAGTTTAATGCCTATATGATTAAAATATCAAGTAATAAAATATACTAATATACTTTATGTTTCTTAACTCTACTGAACGGTGGAAATCGGGACAATGCGCGTCCCGAACATTGAATAGGGATGCGGGACAACAGGCCAAACGTCGGGACGGTTCCGACAGAATCGGGACGGGTGGCAACCCTAACGTAAGTTGAAGTTTGTCTTTATCACGACAGTTGACGTAGAGCGTTTTCCTTTTCGGCGTATAACCTCATCTTGCCTGACAAACGTCACCCACACGAGATAACTATAATTGTTGTAAATGAACGCCAACTGGAATAAGTCAACATATTTTAATCGTCTGGTCTGAAACAGTCTCTCTGCAGGTGAGAGAGGCATAAATAGATATACTATCCACAGGAGATCCCTGTGATAGTTGCAAGAAAACCGGGTAATACACCGCACCGTATAAGTGAACAAGGCACGTGGCATTACTGAAATGTGAATGTACATTACCTAACAGACTAGTGTATCAATTGAGATCAGAAACAAAACGATGCAAGTGACATTTACAAAAGAAAAAAAAAATCTCACGTCAATATGTGTGACATAAAATGTTACATATTTCGCATAAAGACACGTTTAACCTTAATATGATTTCGCAGAAAATAGGCATATTTCGTGTCACACAAGATTTCATGTTATTTATAGAAGATAAACTCAAAACATTTTCTAAAATTTTCACTGTCGCTTGCATCCTTTTGCTGCTCGGTCTTTCAGTTGTTACCGATAAACAAAGTAGAGGAAATTCACATAAGTTTGCTGATACTATTCACACGAGAACACAGTAATATCTGGAGTTATCTGCTAGATGGTGTCACTCGTGTCGCTATAGAGAGCGGCGCAGAGACTTTTTAACTGGTTTGCGGATTATTTTTTTTTACACGCTTGCAGTGCTTATTGGAAGCTATAATTTTTTAAATGCTCTGAAGAACAAAGAAGAGTACTATGGTAAAAATATAAAAGCAGGATGCGGTGTGACAATTCTGATCATGTTGTTAATCTCGGTACCATCACGGCATTCGACTGGAAAATCTATCAGGAATCACCACCAGCAGAAGATGAACCTACTTGTCTTCTCAATATCAATCTGAGGTCCTTCTTGAACTCGCCCCCACTTTTTTAAAAATATTTTTTTTTTTTAATTTACCAGCAGTATCAGATATTCTCGAATATAGTTCCCAAGGTACTTCGAAATTACTACGAAATACAATGGGCAGCGATTCGATATGTTGTCCGTTGATGAGTAATAAAGCCTTTAATTAAATTATGACGTCATAATCTTTGATAACGTGTTACTCAACAATTGTTAACGTATCGAAAACCGTAACATCATATTACAAAATGTTTGTAAGTACTATATTGGGAACTATAATCGAAAATTTCTTATACTGTTATTAGATTTTGAAAATTATTTTTAAAAAAAATGTGAAGGCTGGCGCCAGGAGGCCCCGTAACTACTGGACCACAAGAGATGGGTAATGATTTTTCAAATTTTACTCATACAGAAATCTCATGTTTAAGTGGGTATCATATTTTAAACGACTTCTTATTAATGAATGAGTATACAGAAAAAGGCGGGGCAATACGTAAATATATTAGTATACATGCACTATTGAACAGCCGAATCGCAACATAATTTTCCCGGTTTGCAAAAACAAATTAGCGCAATTTAATTATTTTATTGACGTTCCGAATATTAAGATTTAATATCTAAATTTTCGTTCCTAACAAATCCAATTTGAAAATATGCTACAATCTTTCGAACTTATAGAGACATACGTCCATAGTGCTGACATCTAGTTTCAGAATGATAAAAACAATGTTTTGCGCATCATATCATGTTTTAGCGCCGGAAAAGTTGGATTCGAACGTTACTATTTAGATCGAAAAAGTTATGTTAAGTAAATTTATGTTAATTTACTGTATAAAAGCCGTTAATACATAAATATAACCTAACCTAACCTTCTCGACGAAAATACAAGTAATTGCGATAAGATAACAGGGAAGACACCAAATATTTATTCTCAAACAATACATCAATAAATACACTACAGAATGAGTTGAGTGGTTTTTTTATTTCGGAATTTTACAAATGTGAAAATACATGTAGAAGGCGGGTTGTTAATAATTGTTTGTTTGATACAGAAACGTGCAGAAGAAGACAAAATAAGACTGAATTTTACAGAGCTTTACGTAAGCAATAACTATTTGGAGAAAAATTATAAAACGAATCAATAAAAATGACAATGCATGAACAGAATGTCAACAAAGGCGACAGTTAGAACTTCGAGTCAAATTTGGAAATCGAGAATTGCAAATTCATAACGTCTCTGATTGATATGGGAGTTTACGTATACACATACAGACGTATGTGTTATCGATGTGTAGAAGTTTTTTTTTTATTATTATTATTTAGAATTCAATATGTTATTTAGTATTTAAAGGAATTTAGCTACTGTTTACATTCTTACAAGGAAGCATAATTTAAATATGTCGTTTTAATATTTTCATTATCTTGCTAAAGAAAGGTAAAATGAAACGAATTTAAATATGGTTCATAGTTTGTAAAAAAAGATAATTTAATGAGCAAATTAACTATTACTGAGATGACGTTAGATGCAAGATATATGCAAAGAATGGATAACCTTTTTGTTAGAAGAACTTGATGAATTGTTAATCTTATGCGCTAGCCTTTTTTGGGAGACATTGAGAGCTTGTATAGTAAGATAATATTGCAACTGAAGTTTTTGGATTCTTAATAAATTGGAATTAATTTTAAATTGTTTCTGGTTTAATTGGAAGATCGAATATTATAAGGATGAAGATAGACTTCAATGAAGTTGTATAGTGTTTGCTAAAAGCTTTATGTAAATCGTATTTAAGAGATGTGTGGGTTTTCACTATTCTCACTGGGAATTTTATAAGATAATCAAATCACAGCGCCCTTTACGCTTATTTCATTTTACCTGTCAAGGGTAAAGTAAAATTTTGATCGTCGACAGCTTTGGTTTGCCATAGTGAATACTCTGGATCAAACGTATAAGCAAGTTTCGCCCCACCTCTTGTGCAATAAGCTGAGGTCGGTACAAGTTGGGCATCGTTCTAATTAGGGAATTTAGAGCATATCACGCTGCATCTTACGAATATATAACTATCAAGGATTCTACGTTAAAAGCCCTGAGAATAGAAGCTCGTGTCGAAGTTAGTTTGAGGCATACTTTTAAGGAACTGGAAGCAGAATGTTCACATCAGGGAGTACGATGATGACGTAACATAACATGATGATGTCGGCTGAAATGTCGATGAAACGATCATAAGATTGTAGAAAGATTACATGACGTAAAAATAAATAGAATAATCCTGTTAAAGAAAACTTACTTTTACGAAGGCGTATCTTAATTATTTAAAAAAAAGGGGGGGATTGTTTCATGTAATCTGTCGCCACAAAGGTGATACTTTACTTGCCCGCCACTAAATCGGAAACATTAGGTTAGGTACAATTAGGTTAGTTTACATAATCCTTTGATAAGTATACCCTACTACTTTACCTAACCTAACATTTTTGACTACGGTAAGCAGATAACAGAGAAGATCCGAGGACGATTCAGAAAACGGTTGGAAGTGCCCAAAAAATAAATTTTACATTAACTAAGAAGAAAAAAAAAACGATACCCTCAGTTGATTATTATTTAGTACTGTAGAATTAAAAAATCGCGACGACTAAGGTAGCTCGGATGGGGGAAAAACGAAGATTATATTCTATCCTGGTTGGAAAGGCCGGATGGAAGGAAACCATTGGGAAGATCGAGACGTCGTTGGAAGCACAATATTAGAATAGATCTTCGAGAAGTAGGTGTTCGTGATGAAAACTGGCTTGATGTTACCCAGGATAGAATCCAATGGCGAACATTCGTTACTGCGGCGATAAACTTGCGAGTTCCATAAGCCATAGAGTTAGTTAGTTAGTTAGAATTAGAAAAAAGAATATTTGTGGTTTTGAATTAAGTTGCTTAAAAATACCTTGTTAAGTTATTGATGTTAAAACTGAAATATTTACGATAAGAAAATGGACATTGAAAGTGTCTGTAACGTGACACAGGACTACTATATACACGCTGTAAGTTCTGAAACCCTGTACGTTAGCAATAGTGGCAACAGAACACTGACATGTTGAACATTCCTATGGTATTGACGGTGGCATATATAGAATGTGTTACATAAAATATCACAATGGGGAGAGCGTGTTGAATGTGTTACATAAACAGAAATTCGCATTTTGGAAATTTCAGACCAAAAGTTAGAGTTGTGATTTGAATTTGGCCTCCTAGAACATTCTGAACTGTTGGCTCCAACTCACATAATTCTCAAGAGAACTCAGAATGTTGAAAGGTAAGCAGAAAGAAAATGACATCTCACAGTTTGATCATTTTCTGACTTCTATTTTCCGGAGTATTCTACAATTACTTTATGCCAAATAAATATTAAACAGTCAACAAAAATATAATCAAGATTATCGACTTTGTTCTATTAGCAATTTACCTTATTATTATTATTTCGTACTTAAATTTTTCTGATATTATGGAATCCGGAATCTTACGGCCGAAGTTTGAAACAGAGCATCGCAAAGAAATTGTTAATAATAAAATTGTATTTCGTCTCAATTTATTTTAAACGCAATTGAAAATCATTTGAAAATATACTACTATTTGGAAACTCTATATAATTTTTATTCCTTCTCAGAAAAAAAAAAAGTATGCATTTAAAAATATGCAATGGTTAAACATTCGAGGTTGCCAATATTGCAATTTTACCGGAGAATCAGAAAAAGTTTGATTTGTATACCCAGATTCATAGAATTTGACCGACGCTAAAAGAAATTGGAGTCTGAGAACTTTCACAATATAACAAACACTGTACAATATATTCCGGTAAGCGATACATATAAGTCACCTTAAATTTTCATACAATTTTGATTTGATACAGCCATACTGTGCAATTTTTCAGAGTTACAAAATATTATCATCATCTGGTTTCTACTGAGTATAATAGTACAATGCATGTCATTTCGCGGCCTGAGTCTTTTCCAATCAACCTATACATACAAGCGCATAGAAATATCGCTCTATTTTTCATGAATGTAAAGTTTTATTGGCACTAGGAACAACTATAAACTATGGAGTGTGGCACTCAGAACGCGGTTTTCCTTAAGGTTTGTGCAAAGCAACGATCTCCAACAAAAGATGGCAGCACCATCTCCGTGTATATATAATGCATTTTTATCGTTGGACGAAATTGTAATGTTGCTCCTACAAATTCATACCTAGAGAGTTCAAACTTTTTCAATAAGTGTAGAGTTTTTTTTATCGTCTTGTTCATTGTTGAAATCTCTTGATTTTTGTTGTGAATGTCCAAACCAATAACAATGAAGCTGTTCGAACAATGAACAAAATAAAAGCAAAGAAAATGTCGACATGGACTGAACTTTTGAAATGGCTTTATTTGAAAGTTTGAACTCTCTAGGCTTAAATTTGTTGAAGCAGCATTGAAATTTCATCCACCGATAAAAATACATTAGATATATACGGATGTAGTGCTGCCATCTTTTATTAGCTTTACACTAGGCTTAAAGAAACATATTTACCAAAATATATCATTTAAGTACGTTTCACATTTCCACCTTTAAATGTATTGGAAGAAATCAATATTAACTTTTCTGTATAAATAAATTTTACTAATCTTTTGTTGTAAATAATATTCTTAATTCATGATAATAATAATAATAATAATTTCTAAATTCTTATTCTTTATTAATATAAGCGCTATAAACAGTATTTAGTGTCTGTATAGCACTGAATTAAGGAATAATAATAATTTTAGCACGAACGTGTCTTTGAGGACTATTCAGAATAAAATCAAAATAATTTTTAAAAAACTTTAAGTGATGAAATAACTTCCTAGATGGCGCCAGTAAAGGACATTTTTTTATTCTTGTATTTGTAAGTCAGAAGAAAATAATCCTTATGGATAAATAAAGAAAATTAATTAGCAAATTTATAATTATAATTGATGTCCTTATTTGATATGTAACACGCACTTTATTTTTTAAAAAATAAATGTTATTGCCCACGGAGCACGAAATGAATTACAAGTATTCTATCCTTATTAGAAAGTAGTAAAGTAATTTTGTATTTTACATTGAAGTCATTTTCTGATATGCAAATGGGTGTCTGACATTCATCATAGACAATTTGGAGAAACTACAGATTTTCCCCATTCTTTTGGGTTACAATTACCAGCAATTGGACACAAATCTTGCTTAAGGGTATGACTGTTGAGGTATCAATTTGGTATATATTAAATTTCTCGCTTCAATTTATCATACTTGTTATGCAATCACGGTATCAAGGTTTAAACTCCACTGCCGGCCACTCTGACAGGATTTTTCTTTCTGGTATTGTCTATTTATAACCTCTAGGCATCTCAGGCTCAGATCGGGATAGACTGAGGAAAGGATATCGCCTAGAGCATAGTTTGTAATTACCACGCCGGTATTTGCCTGTTGTGACTGAAGAAAAATCCCGGAAAATCTCAATCAGGATGAGCAGCCTTTGGGATCGTTCCCAGGAGTCCCAAGACCTTTCGATTGCTAAGCCAACCTCTATACCAACTCAGCTACGGCTTCTCGTTTTTTTTCTTCTGCCTTTTGGTATGTATACCAGTGCTCGATATGAAGCGGGGGGTGGTTGGGATTTCCCCCTCTCTGCGAAAAATTTCTCTAGCTCTGTTTTCCGAAATATCCCCACAAGCCTGGGATATGAACGGATATAAAATACAGTTCTATACGTTTTGAGAAAATTTTCCCCCCTCTCTGGAAATTGTACAAATCGGACACTGATCTATACGATAATCTGTAATGAGTTGCGGAGACTTGTTCGACAGATACTCTCTTGATTCTTACCGTCTTAATACTGGAGAGAGTAATGTTAAGAAATACTCTTATGTATAGGAAAAAAATATGATGCCAATCCCATTCAATTACGAAATTAAAAAAAATATATATATAGAACTAGCTCAATAAAGACACACATGAGAATAGGCTAATCAATTTTCAGTGACTAGATTATCCTGTCAAAAGGGGGATAAAGTGTGATAATAAATAAAATCTGTATCTAGGGCTTACTAAAATTTTCACACGTACCAATAAAGTGCTGCGCGTAATTTCTGTCAAATGTTTTTAAGGTGTTTGTAATTTTACAATAACTAAGCGAAAAAAAAAAACGTATATGGCGCCTCCGTAAAAATTTTGAATCGTCTGTATTTCACTGAAGAAAGTTTGGAAACAACTTTGAATCACACGTTTGAGTTACGTTCTTACGGGATTTTTTTGTGGTTTATACTAAGCGAATCTGATTTCATTTTTGGATTGGACTTTAAAAGTCCCCCAATATATTTTGCTTTTGAAGGAGAGAGATGCTGGAAAACTAATTTTATCACGACTTCAGATTTTCGTCTTTTTTTTTTAAAAAAATGTACATGTTTACGTGGTAACTTTCTAATAGTCTCTTTGCTTTATAATTAAATCAAGATCAAAATTGGTTTTAATTGCAAGAAATATATCGTTAGATTGTAAATCATTACAATTCCTGACGCACAAATATATTCTAATTATTATTATTACACAACGACAATTTCCAGTATTCAACCAAGACAACGTTTCAGAAAATAAAAATGATTTCAGATGAAATTTTATTTTTGGATTCCGTTTAGTTCCTTTCTGCTAAATATTAGAAAATATATATTTTTTAAAAATCTAATTTCGAAATTACCAATAGCAAGAGTTTATTATGAAGTAATGCGAGCATTAATAACAAAATATAGTTTTCATATTGCAATAGCTACAATTGTACGTATCTTCAACGCCTGACTTGGAATAGAGATGGCACGACATGCGACTTTAAAAATATTTTAAAAAATTCGAAATGATCAGTTTAGTTACTACAGAAAATGTCGTAGAATTATTAATAATTCAAATATAATAGTATTTATGACAAAATATATTCTCCTTTGTTAAATTCAGAAAGAAAATTCTTCCAAATCCAAAAGATATCCAAAGACAAAATGCATATACAAGAATACAAGTATCCCAGACGGTTGTATTTGTAACAAAAACTGCGGTGAAATGGCTTGAAAAAATCAACTTACTAATTGAGATTTTGTTGTATATAAAATAATTAATTAAATAATTATTTTATTAATATTCATGTAGACTGCTGTATCACTTTATTTACTGTTGCCAAAAGCAGTGAACACTGCGAAAAATATTTGATTTCAATGAACTTTGGCTTTACAGTAAGCTTTCAATGTCAAGCCCTTCATAGACGTGATTTTCGTAATGCCTAACTTATTATTTTCTATAATGAATTTTGTACTTAGAATAATAATTTTAACTATATGAAAGTGATAATATTAGGGGCTAGTTTTATGATGCATTTTAAATCGAGTTTCATTTTTTTTTTTAAATGCAGTATAGTCTTAACCAGCTATAGAGCGATTTTTTTTTCAATATACAGCAAGTCAAAAAAAAATATCAGGTATAAGCTGAACTACAGTCTGTAGTTCTTTATTTGAAACTGTATTATATATAACCGCCTTTGGATTGAAGGGACTAACACGGAGAAACTTGTTCTGCAGTGTGCCTTGGGGTTTCAATGACCGCTGTGATTGATTAATTTCAAAGGAAGGAAATATTTCTGATACATGAGAACAAATCTAAGAAACTTATACTAATTTATGCGAGGACGTTTTATTTTTTTGTTCTTAGCTTATTTAAAAGTTAGTCATTAAAATAAAAATACTACAAGTGGGTGAAAGTGCATATAATTTACATCTACCGGTATCGAATTTGAGATCAGGAATTCAATTTAGCTCAAGATAAGAAAAATAGCTTCACTTCGTAATAGTTTACGTGATTGAAGCGAGCAGAAACGTATATTTTGAGTTTTGAAGGATAGGACATGTGGTTGTCAAAGTATTATCAACGAAAATAATGTATTAAAGCTGGCAAATGCTCTTTTACCTAACATACAGGAGAGTACTCGTATTGCGTAAGAAAACTCTATTCCATTACCAAATCCAACTGTCTACAAACCAAAAATATCGTAATATTCCCGCGCAGAACAGTATCAACGAATGATTGTCGTTATTTGATAAAATTAAGTTCTCTTTTATCTTAAATCACACGTTATTTCCTTTCTAAGTCAAGAATATTCTTGTTCGGATACTGAGTAGCTTAGACCATCAAAGGAAAATTATCTGTAGGCACACGTATACTACGTTAACCTTTCGTTTATATAATCACTTCCCACAACCAAGAAGAGTAACTATGGATATGATAAAATTTATCATAAGATCCTGAATATACGTAGCTTTGTGAGAAATAAAGATTTAATAAAATTTATTTAAAAGATTGATAGCTGGAAGATCTGAAATCTCCAATCTCCGTACAAGAAGAAATTAATAATCGGGCGGTTTGTCTGACAAGTGATGTAAGTTCAAAATAGCAATTCTACAGGAGATCAGATTAAAAGTTGAAACTACTCGGCCATTCCGTGTATAGTGAAATAACTTTCAACGCATTCTGTAGCCAAACTACATAACTGGTACCCACACCGCTTGGTAATTTTATAGGTTTTCGAAAATATTGTTAGTACATTTTCGGAATTTTTTTCGGACTTACATCACTTGTCAGCCAAACCGCCCAATTGTCACCAAGTGATTTTGTTCATAAATACATTTTTTGTACAGATTTAAAAAAAAAAAACAGCAGTACCGGTATTGCAAATTCAAATACATAAAGGAAAAAAAATATTTACTTCATAAAATTGTAGTAACAAAACCACTGCGAAATCGGAACACCATAAAAAAAAAAAGAAACGCGCACTTCTTGTACACTTCAAAATAGTAAACCTTTGATTACATCTGTATTTTTAGCACATTTTGTGCACAATGTTTGATGATAAACTACGGCGCATCGATGTGTTTTCCGCACAACCAATTTAACATATAACGAGAATAATGACGAATTAATTTTGTTCTTATATTAGCTCGGCTAAAACAGGACGTTATCACGGAAAACCTTCGGGTTTTAACCCCGTCCCCGCAATTCTTGTCTACGCTATCGAACTCTCTTACTGAAGCATTCTAACGCGTATAAAGAAAGATGAGCACAAAATGTCTTTGAAATATTCATCAGAGGCGATAAAAGGTAAACTTTTTCCCTATCTTTTACAATGAAGTTAAGGGGTCTATTTATTTGAAAACATGAGTCAGAATCTAAGAAATCTATCTAATCATACTTTAGAAGGTATAAAAGTGATGATAAAAAAATTGTCAGAAAAGAAATTTAGAAACAAAAACAGTCGAAGAACAGTCTCCGTAAGTCCAAATGGGTTGTGACGAAACTTCATTAATAACACCAAACAATATAAGACATTGTTTATCTGAATGCTTCCTTCTAGCGATAATAGCCAAGATCCATTCTAAAATAAAACAGGTCCTTTTTTTCCCTTCTATATAATCACGAAAACAAACGGTTTATAGAATCTTACATATACATTGTTCATTTATACAAACCGAAAACTCCAGAGATGGTTAACGCATAAGATTTGCTATTAGATTTTTTTTTCTGATAATGGTTTCTGGTAGCAGACATTTTCAACAACGATATTTCCGTTTAAAGATGGGAAAGAAACTGGAAGATCTTAAAAAAAAAAGAACTGCGAGAAAATCTTAGAAGACATATGCATATATGTAAATATTGTTCTTCACATCTTTCATGTACAATATTTAAGAAAATAAATCCGGTTTTTGGTCTCTGTCATATGTAAAGTGTATTCTGTCATTTTCGGTACTGCGAGTAACAAAGAGAGAAGGTCAAAATGATCCTTAAAAAAAACCTCTGTTAACCTGCATTGTTCCTGTCATCGAATCTCCTTTTCTCATGAACGTAGAAAGAAGGGATGAAATCATTGCCAGAATATAGAAAGAACTCTTCGCTCCCGTAATCAGGGAGGAGCTAGGGGGACTGATTCCCCTAAAATTTCTTTCTCCTATATATAAAAATAATCTGGTTTTATGTATTTTAAATATGATATAAAATTAAATATTGTGACATATGCCCCCTCCTAAATTTTTCGTCAGCCCCCCCACTACAGTTTGTGACTGGCGGCAGGCCTACCTCTCCTCTTCCGAAAACAACAATGCCTAATAGTTTCACTTACTTCAAACTGCGAATAAAATTATTTAGAAGAAAATATTTAGAAGCCCTAGTAAATTTAAAAAAATACCAGACGAATGTCAAAAACAATGATAGTTTGGAAAGACGTCCCTTACTTACGCCCTCAAGATACTTATCAATGTGTATCAAATGAACTGTTTTAAATTTCGAAAAAATTGTATCTTTTAGCTGAGAAATTTCCAAATCGGTAATAATGGAGATCATAATCCCCAGACCTTCAAATTTTTCATAAAAAAAAAGAAAGAAAAAAGGCAAAGTCTGGATTAGTGTATTTGAAACACATTTATAAATATTATCAGGGACACTTCCCGAAATTTTCGTTCTTGATCATCAGTTATTAGTTATTTTTAAAAATCTCTAAAATAGGGATGATTTGCTAGTCGGACTAAATTTATCAGGATATATTTTTCCTCATAACATTAATTATATACATTATACGTTCTTTAAATAAAAATAAATTAATAACTTTTGTACGTTTCGCTATCGGAAGATGGTGCCAATTAGCTAATTGACAATGCTATTCACGGTTGATAAAACTGTATAAAATTGTTGAAATTATTTGTATTTAGAACCAGGGACAGAAGATGTCAGTCAGTCCTCTATCAATTAGAGTTATGCTGTTGGTAAGTCTCATTGTAAAGGTTTTGAATTGTCGTATACAAATAAAGAAAACCGTCAACTATAAAGCTGTGTTCATAAAAAGTCTCCTTCTATTTAAATATTTTTAGACAGAATATATATTATGATTGACAGTTGACAACGTTTGACGTCCTAGAGATAACTACCAACGTATTCTACAAAGCTGCGTGACAACATCATGAAAAAAAAAAAGTATTAAGAGATTTACATCCATGTAAAACTTGTCATCAAACACGCAAAAAGTTGTGTAGAAGACATGTTCACACACAAGACAAAAGAACTGTAAAATGATTATTGCTCGATGGAACATATCGTGGTTGTAAATAATTATGTGGAATTGTCTAGTACAAATCCTAATATGGCAAATAAGTTGATCTTGTATACCGGTAACTTGTCTGTTAATGGACACATACACTCACATATTAAACCAAGAATGAACACACTTGTTTATTTATTACTAAATTAATTTTTATCCTTTAAGTATGGAAAAAAGGCTTTAGGTTAATATCGGTTATTCAATTCATTTGTATAGAAATATTCGGTCTAGAGTTTTCTCGCCCTTTTCAAATTTTGTCCCAAGTTAGAAATAATAATAATAAGCTGTTGGATAGTGTGCTTAACTAAACTGAATTTCTTCCTTAAAAAACAAACGGTAATTTCAAAATTAAAAAATGATTATAATGGTTTTATTAAAATTAGTTAGGCCTAATGTTAAAAGCATGAATTGTCTACGCCTTTTTTTTTTATCTATTAATAAAGAATTACCGGTAAATACATTTTTTACAACAAATTTATGCACCAATCCCTTCTTTCACTAGTTTTGAAGGGAGGAGAGGAATCGATGTACAATATAGCAAGAAGATTTTGTTTATACTGCACAAGAAAAGAAGTGTCCGATATTAATCACTAAAACTGGAATTTGTTTTCCCACTCATATACTATTAAGTCTGTCGACTATGGTTTATTATTTATTTATTTCAAAGGTAGGCCTACGTGGCTACCAATTGTAGATTGCTATTTAAGAAAAACGAGAGAGAAATAAAAAAAAAAGTCGTACTAGTATCACACATTCACGGTATTTAAAGAATTGTATATGTGGCAGTTTATAAAATTTACTAACCACATAAGGAGTGGCTGTCATATAAGATCTATCTCGTTCTTCATATTGTCAATTATATATAGTATTTCATATGTAGACTCCTGAAGCCAAGGGGTATTTTTTTTTAAAAAAAGTTAGAGGTAATATTTTATATATAACCCAAAATATACGTGACACAAAACTTTCATATTTCGTACAAAGAATCTTTGGACCTTAATGTGTCCATGTACACAATATGACAATTTTCTGTCACATATATTTTGGGTTATATATAAAAGAAAACCTCGAACTTATTATTTTTAAAAATAGCTAAAGTCACTTGTATCCTTTGTCGTCTAGAGTAGACATATGCTTACTCTATTTGGGTACATTTTTTTCTAATATTTTTTTTCCAACTATTTGTTATAACTATTACTGTCTTCTAATGCACAATTGTTACTCATGATAAAATGTACATCGTTGTTCGATACATAGAATGTTCAATCATACGCAATAAAAATAATAACCTAACCTTACGACAGGATGACTTTGTAAAACGCGGAAAGTGACACTGAATTGTAGCTGAACCTTTACGCATTACGAAAACAGGGGAAAAAAATTAACAAAAAATATTACGACGCGGTTAGTAACAAGCCAGAAACTAATTTACGTTTCTAACTGTCAGTTAGAGATTAGCACTAATAAAGCATTTTAAAAGATGGTAGGTGGCGAAAGTTTAAAAATGTTCATATTATTATTAATATTAATGAATGGTTTTATAAAGAATATATTTTATATGATCGTGTTTTGTTATTTCAGAAAAATAGTTACAAGTATAGCCGTCCGCGGAACTGCTTCAAGTGTTAACGTAAAATAGCCTGAATATGAACGCGTGTCTCTAAGGTATAAGTCTAAAAAAGCGTTAAAGTACTTACACCGGTGGTTGATAACTACACCCCGCGCCACTCTTTACAGCTGATAACACACACTCGCGCCCGTCACATTAGGCTGTAGGCCTAGCAGCTGTCTTGTTCATGTAGGACTCGTCTCTAGTAGTCAGAAAAAAAAAATGTCGAAAAATGTCACACACACACACACACATACACATCCTCACTCACTCTCTCTCTCTCTCTCTCGCACACACACACACACACACACACATGTATATATCATCCCCCACTGCTAAGATTTCCACCACACGTTCAGTCATGTGAAAAAAAAATCTCTACGATAAATTCTACACAAATTTTATTGTCGTAAATATCAAAATAATATCTCATTATCTATCTGAATCAATTAAAAAAAAATCACTTCGTGATCTCTCTACAATCTCGTCACTCGAAGGAAGAAAAATAGAACAGGAATTTGCTACGCAAATTGCACGCAGCACCAGTAATTTATCAATGGAAATACGACTTTTCCGATTCGAATTGAGTTTCTACGAATTGGCCAATCGCAGAAACTGCTAGCCATTTGGCGGTCCATTCATAGAGACAGAGCTACCAAATGACAACTGTTGAATCGTTGCCGTACGTTGAAGCAGCGAGACACACCCACGGACACAAAATGTTTTGTTATTTTGCCGGTTTGTAGATAACGATGCTTCAACTTGTGTGTTCAAGATGATCAAATAGAGAATTGACTATTAAAAGAAAAAAGTCTCTATCACAATAAACCACACCGATAAAAATGCATCCACTAAAACTATTTCGTTACAGAACCGAAGTTTTTTTCTTTTCTCTCTTATGAACCAAGTTGAAA
Source organism: Lepisma saccharinum (assembly GCA_022664845.1). Taxonomy (NCBI): domain Eukaryota; kingdom Metazoa; phylum Arthropoda; class Insecta; order Zygentoma; family Lepismatidae; genus Lepisma; species Lepisma saccharinum. Next base: position 78,752 of record JAGDQP010000250.1, read on the forward strand.
GGAACCTACCTGGCCGTTGTACAGTCCCTGTAGAGTATGTCGAAATCCTTGCAGGACAATAGTTTACAGCGGTTGACCCCTGGTTGAATTGCTCCTAAGCCCCGAAGAATTCTGACTTGTTCAACGTTGCATACAAGAGGGACTATGTCTAGTCTCTTGAGTTTCGTGTAGACGGTGTGAAGACCTCCGACTAAATGCTTCAAGAAGAGCTCGAACGCCTGAGGAAGACAAAGCATTGTCTCGCCGCTTATAATAAATGCTGCCACTTTCTGGCCCCTATAGTCTACCAATTTGCACTCGTTTGCCGTAGGATCTGTGGTCGGTATCGGCGGAGGACTGTTATACGATGACCTGTCCAAAGGATGTGGGCTACTCAAATCACTTGGTAAGCCCATCGCGGCACCCATAGAGCCCATTGCGCCCATTGAATTCACAAGTCCGGCACCGGCTAATAAACTTGGAGGTGGACGACTGGGGATCGCAGGGGTCGGCGTAGGGGTTGAAACTGGTGTTGGGGTCAATGTTGGTCCTGGTGGTGTCACTGTTCCGGGGGGTGTTGGCTGACCAGATGGTGGACCCAAAGGTGGTAATCCTGGCGGACTAACACAAGATGTTGGTGGCTGTGATGCTTGTGGTGGTGGAGGTGGTGGACCCTGTGGTGGTTGAACTGATGGCGGGGTTAACGGTGGTTTACTGATTGGTGGTGATGTACTACGGTCCCCGCTATTGGAATCCATTACTGAATCCATGCTCATTATAAAACACTACAGCCAGAGCAGCTGTATTATTATTTAGCGGGTCACCAAACAAACACTATACTATCACATCCATCAAGATTCAGCGGGGATAAAAAAATCACTTTTGTCGAAGAATACAAACGATATACACAGGGGAGGGGGGTCGCCACCAAATTAGGAAACTGTCACTCTCCACAGCCTCAGTTCAGCAAATTCTCAACAATACTGTCATTCGAGTGCACGTGACAATTGATAGTAAACACTTCAGTTTCAGAAGACGTAACACAAACGTAACACATTGTCAAACACACGCATACAAACACACACACACGCACGGTGCGTGTGTGTGTGTATTATAAAAAAAATGTAGTCGTTGACTTATATCACACACGCGCGCGGTACCGTACCGAATTCCGAAAAAAAGAAAATTTCTCCACACATAAAAAAAACACAAGTGCACTTCCTTGCCCTTTTCTCTGTTTTTTTAAGAATTTTTTTGTTGGGGGAAGGAACGTTTTTTTTGGTACAAAAAGGCACAGTTAGAGGGCAGCAGAGGGGGGTTAGAAAAAGTGGGCGTAACACTCGTCTTCTTTACAAGCTTGCCGTTCCAGTTCAAAAGGTAGTAAAACCCTTGCGATGGTAATATTATGTAATGACCTGTTCTCTGTGGCTGTCTTCCGGTGTTTCGTTTTTTCTTGTTGATGGTCGAAGGTTTAGTCCTCTGCTGGTCCAAGTGATGGTAGGGTGACAGACAACGAACTGACCCTGATGTGTCCTCTCGTTCGTCAAGTGACTAGTCAGTCAGCAGTCGAAATATTTTCTACAAATGAACAACATTGATGGTGACATCTTATCTGCAACTGTGTGTGGAGCTATGCCTGTTGATGACTAGCGAGGTCGTTTCCATCTAAAACATTGAAGTAAAATCCGTCCAATGGGCTAGCTAGATACAAACACACGCACACACACACAGACATTCATATATATATACACACACACACATTTAGACAAGACCACGTCCGCAGTTAAGTGGGAGAGACAGGACACAAAAAGAATTTTCTGGACTTCGTTCAGTTCCAACCCAACAGAACCACTCAACTATTACCGTCTACTTTGGAGTTCTTTCTTTCCATTCCTCCCTCTCCCCGCTATTCTCCTCCTCCTTGCTACTTAGTTTCTTCTTCTCCTTCCCCTCTCTTTCGCTTTGCCCCCACTCTTTCCAAGTCCTATGGACCATCCACACTGCCTCAGAATCGCCGTCGGGTCAACAACAAAAGCTCACGCGGGGACCCCCTAATCGTGTCTCGAATTACATCCGGCACTACATTCACAAAAGTAATAAATAAAACTCTAGCAAACGGGTAAAAGCTATTATCCACATGCGCAGAGTTGTGTCCATTGGCTAGGAGTTTACTGCTAGGCTCCGCCAGAGAGAATTCTGATTGGTCCGTGAAGTTACGGCTGACTTGTCTGTGGGTTGGTCCAATCCGTGGAAGTCTTCCTTCAACTGTCTCTCCTCTACTTCTTTTCCGACTGTCTTTTTCTCTCCTGTTCACCCCCTCGTGCGCGCTCACCCCCCACTACTATTACACCTTTTGCTTGTCGTCTGCTATCTTACACAGTACGCATGTGGACACTAATGAAACAATCGCACTGTAGGCACCACGGCTTTGAAAATAGTAAGAGAAAAAAATTGTAGTTGTTCGCCAGTTACATACGTCAAAGCACTGAAAATATTATAATAACCACACACACTTACTTCAGATAGTTCTTATCGTGGGACTTCTCTTAAAGAAAGGGGTGTGGGAGCGATCCCTGAGCAGAGAGCGAAAGAGGGAGGAGGGGGGGGGAAGAAACAAAAATGCTCTTTCCGCAGCCCAGCGAGAGAAATGGCGATATCCGATCTCAGTCGAGAAAAGCCGAAGACAACTAACAAGGCGACAATTATCACTCGCAAAATTTTCTTACGGGCTCAATTCACATATAATATCTATTTCTTATATCGTTTAGTTGCTTTTTTATAATACGAAAAGTCGATAGTTAAAAAAAAAAAAAATCACACACTCCCGCCTAGTTTTTATTAATAAGAAATGTATAATTTCTTTGAGAAATTTCAAAAGAAACTTGGGGGAGAAGGTAAGTCAGAAAAAAAAGTTGCGAGAACTTCCCTACACTCACACACACATTCACGGTACTGCTCATACTGTGAAACCCACGTTGTTGATATGCCTAACTCTCGAGATCCGAAGTTTCCCCTAGAGAACGCAAAAGCCGGGAAGAGGGATGAACTGTATGGTCGGTTGCGCTTGGGGTTTATTGAGTCGCCATCTATGAATGTATTGGGGAACTAAAAAGAGTGGCTCGGCTGAGAATGAAGCCAGTCAAACCACTAGAGGGGGCAAGTGAACATAGGGGAAATACGAAAGAAGGTGTTCTTTCTCTCGTGTCGATAAGATGGACTATTTTTTTTCTTTTTGTTGGGGAGGTAGAGGGGAAGAGGCAGTGATACATGCTGACGTCAGCAGATTTATAAGTTTTGGGCACGAGATTCAAAGCTAAAAGTGTATTAACCGGTGTTATTAATTTCACTTGTCTGGTATTGAAACGCTGCTATACATTAGCGGATTTTTTATGTACAAAATTACAAATCATATCTACAGAACAATAAGAGTTTGAGCCATTGAGATGCGTGATTCAGAATGATGTCATGGGTATCAAAAGATGATAAATAAACTCGTGCTTGTGGAACTATATTGATTAAATAGAAGTGTTCTGTTGGAGTTTTAAATACTTATCTTTCGGTCAGTTTTTGGGAAAAAATTTTTTATTTATTTATTTAAATTGGCAACAGCATTTCTTCTTGGGTTAGGAACAAATTCACTTTAGAGTAAACACCTTTTCTCTGTCAGTTTTTGGTAATCCTTCTTTTTTTAAAGAAAAAAATGGGTAATGCATTCTTTCTGCCATTAGGAACACATTCACTTTAGAGAGTAAACACTGTTAAACAAATCAAACTTTATCTAATAACTTTTTTAAAACTTATTTTTTTTTCTGCATCATTCATTGTTTCTACTGGACGATCGATTTTGCCTGTCGCTTTTAATCAAGTGGTCCCAGGTTCGATTAGAGGTGCGGATTTTTGACGCATGGATTGAGAGCATACAGTGGATCAGTATCCACTGTAAACTAGACTAATGACCTTAGAATATCTCGGCAAAACAGGATCGGTTCACCTTGCACAGAGACAGAACACTATCATCATTAGTGTTCTACTAAAAGCGACAGGTTCTCCAAAGCGGAGCCATCTCTATTCATACTTTCTTCCTCCTCCTCTTTTTCCTTACTCCATGATTTTAGTATATCTCTGCCCAACCAATGTCCTAATCAATTTATATTTATTCCCTTGTATTGTCTCCAGTAATGTTCGACTATCGCCTAGTCTCTTCCGGACTTCCTTATTGCGTATCTTGCGTGTCCAGTTGATTTTTATAATTCTACTTCTTGCCTGCATTTCGAATGCATCTTTTTCAATTTATACTCAGATTCATTGAAAATGGTGCGTAGACAATTTATCAAAGTTCGAAAATCAAACAATTTGGCAATATTGAACTAATCCACGTGACAAACACATTTTATGGAACGTAAGCAACTTATCGGACATAGCAAGTGTACCCATCGACCATTTTCTAGAATCTGAGTGTACATTTATGACATAGAAGCTCGATAACAGTGGTTGTATTCACAGTAGGGATGTTATAATTTTCGACATATCGAATCGAAATCTATATTTAAAAATATCGATATTTCGATATTAAAACATGTAAAATATTTAATGTATCGATACTTTTATATTTCGATTCGATATTTAGGTTCGACGTTACTTTGTTATTTCGATATATCGTTAAATATGGATATTCATGAATATAGAACTTCGATATTCAGTTTCAAATATAGAACACACCAAGTTCACAGCGACCCATCTTCAGAAAAATGACCATATTCACTTGCATTCTTTTACAAACCTCTTAAGAGTAGACCACACAGCAAACCTTGTAGTATTGTTGGTTGTATAATATTTCATTATGTAACTAAATTTTAATTTATTGTATCCAAACTTTATCTCAAATACTGAATTTTTGTGTATTTCATTTATGACCAGACAATTGGCTATTAATGCGTCATGTCTAAAGGAAATCGTCCTTAGGCGAGCATTTTTCGGGGGCAGGGAAGAGAGATGACGGCCTAGGTCTTTGTCAAAGAAACCATGCTGAAACTAAAGTAATGCCGGTAGCAGGATTCAAACCTACGTTCCTCCCCTATGTGGCCCAATACGGTAACTACTAGACCACGAGGGCTTCGACAATGCGAGACATTCTCTACAACAGATAGACTGTAGGTTGCATGCATCCCTTAATTAACGTCTCTTAAGATGTTTAAAGTTGATACTATGATTCAGGCCTGCATTAATTTTATATGGATACTCTCAATGATATCAACAAGCGACAGTAGCTCTGTTGGTAGAGTGTTAGCTACAGTTTCGGAAGATCCTGGGTTCGATACAAGCGGGCCCGACCATCGTAATCGAGGTTCTTTTCTGGGATTTCCCTAAGTCATACCAGTGAAACGACGGGATAGTACCTTCAACTTTACCCGTGGCAGACTCGTCCCCGCATCCTCTCAACTACCCTATCCAAGCCTGAGTCATAGATGCCTAAAGGTTACAAATAAATTCATTTTTTTCTTTATTGATTAATTTTTATTGCGGAAAATACGTATTTAAACTTTTATTTTCAATCTTCTTTTTAGCTAGTGTTTGTTGCCCACGAGAAATTTTGGCTGGCTAGAAAGTGTTTCTGTCTCGTCGGCAACACTGCTTTTAGCCTACATTAAAAATAAAGTTCATTTCAAAAGTGTGATTAATTACTAATTAAAACACAATGTAATCTCAAACTTTTTTTTGTGGTGATCAATATTTCAGATTATTTAGACAAAAATATTTGCCATTACTGAATTCTCTGAAATTGTGAGGTAATAGTGAACAGATGGGAAGGAGATGAGGTAATGATCGATGAAATGTTCTGTATGGAATTTAGTATATGGAGTACGAAAGCACATTGGAAGCGTTCGAAGTGTGGACATGGAGAAGAACGGAAAAGTCAGATGTATCACACAAGATAACTACGTAATAAGGAAGTATTTAAGAAAGTATTCAAAATATAAAGAATACTTGAGAAAAAGAATTGGTTAGGACATGGTTTACACACTGAGAGATGTAGTTGATTGTGTTTGAAGGAGAAAAAGGAAGAAAAAGAAGACAGATGCAATGTGTTGATAATATTAAGATAAATCGTGTGATGAGACGAAGAGACAAGTGGAAGATCATGATGAAGGAAAGGGGATAAACCTGTCTTAAATGACCTGTTTTGGGCAGAGCTAGGATTAGGTGGAACCGGATGCTGAAGAAACCGAAAACCGGGTCCTAAAGAACCGATTCTGAAGGATTAAGGTACCCGATTCGAAGATCCGGATCCAAGTGTACAGTTCCAAGTTCCGGATCCAGATCCTGATCCGGGTATCCGGCTCCAAGATCCAAGTCAGGATCTTCAGTTCCAAGATCCGGATTTTGTTACCCTTTTCTCAGACTCAGATCCTGATCCTAGATTCCAAAGATCCGGATTCGGGTACCCTGTTCCAAGATCCAGATCCTGATCCTCGCTTGTAAGATCCGGATCAGGGTACCCGGTTCCAAGATCCAGATCCAAATCCCCGGTTTCAAAATTTGAATCCTGATCCGGGAACTCGGTTTCAATATTATCCAGAACCGAATCCGTTAGGATCCGGGTAATGCGGTTCCAGAGCCATGTGCTCATTCCTTTCAGAACACTACTACTTGTAATTCCTCAGCATCACTAGGCAAATGCTGAGATGGTACCTTCAAACTAGATCCTTGTTGACTACCTTCAACATCCTGTCCCACATTCTATCCCGACTTGGACGCGAGATGTCTAAAGACCGTAAATACAAATTAAATTAAATTATTAAAACTATTGAAGACGTTGAGAGAACGAGGTCATCATTGATTCTCTACGGACATTATCGTTTGTTGAGAATGGTATTAAGTAAATTTAATTTAGACAATGAAACCACTGAACGAGTTATTGCTCAACGTCAATCCGCTTACAGCACCATAAACACATTAACACTCCATATTCGTGGAGAATTTGCCAAACAATTTCCTCGGATTTCATTATCAGTTTCATGGCAGCATTCGAGATTACATTACAGTGTAATTAGTATTAAATAACGCTTTTGATGTGGACTTATTTTTAATGTAAATGGGAATTAAATGATAAGTTAACGTACGTATTTTCCGTGACAATAATATATAATTTAGAACTTGAATATGTTTACGGCCTTTAAGCTCAGGCCGGGATAAGGTAGGGAAGAGGATGCGGGGAGGATTAGCTAGGACCAAAGTTGGAGTCCAATCCCGACATTTGCCTGGTGTAACTGAAGCAAATCCCTGGAAGAAATATAAATTATGATGGTCACCATTGGTATCGAACCAAGAACATCTCAAATGCGAAAGCCGCTCTTCCGTGTTACAGAGCTCGGTGAGTTCCAATGGAAGTTTTAAATTAGTGTAAGCTTGAGAGGTTGTGTCACATCTTTATTCATTTTTAGGTTTCATCGCGCAGCCATAAACTACGCTATTTAAGGAATCTGCTGTGGAGAATATCCGGCACTGCCCAAGTCCTTGTGGTGTAGTAGTTACCGCCGTCTCGGACTGCGCTGGGGAATACGCAGGTGGTAGGTTCATATCCTGCTGCCAGTACTATTTCAATTTCAGGATGGTTCCTAGACAAATACTTTGTTCGTTATCTCCTTTTCCTGTCCCCGAAGAGAGTTCGCCGGGGGACATCATCCTTTAGAGACATGGCAGCTTAAACTGTAGCTGCCTGTCTGCCCAATAAATGTTAGTTGAATGAAATAAATGAATATTCAAGCTTTTGAGATAAAATTTGGATACAGTTAATATTTATTCAGTTGTTTCCTGAAATATTATACAACCAACAATACTATATTGTTTGTTGGGATATCTACCTTTAAGGCATTTATTAAACAATACAAGTGAATAGGGCCAATTTTTGATAATGGTCTCTGTGAACTAGGTTTGTTTGATATTTGAAATTGAATACCGAAGTTCGATGTTTTTTGAATACCGATATTTAACCATATATCGAAATATAAAACTTGAATATCAAACAGAAATGTAGAACTAAAATATTGTCAGATCGAACTAATATATCTAAATATCGAAGTAAAACATTGAATATTGAACTAAAATATCGAAATATTGAACTATCAAATTGAAATATCGAACTAACATATCATACCAACATATCGACAAAATATTGAAATATCGAAATATTAAGCTAAAATATCGAAATATGTAAATAAAATATTGAAATATCGAACTAAAAAATATCGAAACATAATATTATTAATCTATTGAAACATGGAACATAACTATCGAAATATCGAAAATTAATATATCAAAATATCGAACTAAAAAATTGAAATATCAAACTAAAATATCTAAACATGGAATTGACAAATTGAAATATGGAAATGAGATCTCGAAATATGGAACATAACTATTGAAATATCGAAATATCAAGCTGATATCGAGATATGGGACTAAAATAACGAAATATCAAGCTGATATCGAACTAGAATATCGAAATGTGGAACTAAAATATCGAATATTTAACTAAAATATCGAATCGAAATATACAATTATCGATGTATCGAACATCAAGTTTTAATATCGAAGTTTCGATAGTTTTGAAACATAGATTTTGATTCGAAATATCGAAAATTAGAACACCTACCATCTAATTTTATCGAGTTTTTATGATGTAAAGGTTCTCCCAAAAACTTGGTAAGCCCGATAAGTTGCTCACTTGACATATATTGTGCTTGCCAAATTAGCTCAGTGTTGCCAGATTTCCTATCGGACATTTTTTTCTGAATCTGAATAAACAATACATTGAAAAGTTAAAGAAGATAACTGATTGTATGAGCGATCGTAAAACAGACAAAGAAACGGTAATTCAAATACGTTGGCTTAGTAGTCGGAAGGTTCCCTGACTGAGATTTCCCCAGGGTCTTCCCCTCAGTTATACCAGGTAAATGCCGGGATGGTACCTACAAACTAGACCTTGACTTGAATATCTTTTAATTTTATCCTTTCTCCCATCCTATTCCGACCTGGCCCTGAAATCTCTAAACGAAATAGACAAATAAATACAAGTCGAAGTAATGCCGAGTCAGCATTAACGAGCCAAGGCGGGTTAGTTTAAGTTAGGTTATGTTATCATTTTGTAAGTTACAGTCACTTATGCATATACAAACATCAGAAATGTATTCGATAATGAGCTATTTATCGCCTTGTACTTTCTACACTAGTAGGTCTCTACCCTAAATTTTACCTTCTTTGGCAACCCAAGTTACAATCAGCACCACTCTAGTGAGATTGTAAATTGCATTTACCCTGTCATCTACCGAAGTATTTTCAAAACAATAGTGTTCTGACCAGGGATTCCACCAGGATTTTCAGTTTGGGGGGTGTAATTGGAGTTTTGCACGGTTTCGATCGATATTTGACGGTAAAAAATTAAAGTTCGAGGTGCTCTCGACAATTAGGTGGGTGACACAGGTCGAACTGGAAGAATCACTGGTTCCGGACTAGCCCCAATACTGACTATTATTATTACGTCTAATGTTTTAAAAGTACATCGCTAGATGTAAGTCAGATAAAATCTACTCTCTGACAGATTTTAGCATTAGTTTGTGGCTTACGTCGTTCTTTCGTTTAACGAATCAATTATCTGTCAATTTACGAAATCATTGTATGAAAACGTGAAGTATTCCTTTCAGCAGCAAACATATTACTGCGTAATTTTAACAAGTTGTTACTGAAAAACATTGACTAACATGACCCTAACTTAATTAAGTAAAAGCTGTTAAATGTTATTTGTTTTTCCAAGCTCGAGAGACGTCTTAAACAAATAAAATCATGGTTAGATATATACAGTTTGGTATTGGTTTAATCTCTGGTACAAAGAGCCATCCGGTAGAAGATTTAGTAAACATTTAAGGTAATATTTGAGGGATGACATTCGTCAGCCAGCACCCGTTCGGGGAAAGGATGTGGAAACAATACAGACAGGGTCTTTGTTTAGCGGACCATACTGCAATTCATCTCATGTTGAGACTGAGAAAAACCTTCTAAATTCTGTCATCATGACTGATAGTAGGACTGAAACTAACGTGCCTCTTTAATACTTTCCTGGAGTCTGTGATCCGGGCCTGGGTTTCATGCCACTCTTGGTCAATCTAGTGTTGAAGTTATGATAAATTTTAAATTGAATTGAATTGAATTTCAAATTTGGCTCAGGCCGGATGGATGATGATTGGTGGAATGAAGAAAGTGAAAGGAAACGGGAGAACCCCGAGAAAACCCACGCATACGGTGTTTGTCCACCACAAAGCCCGCATGGCACCAGCAGCGTTTGAACTAATGACTCCAAAAGCTAGAGCTGAGCGCTCTAACCTTTGAACCGCCACGTCCCCTTATGATAAATAACTTTGATTGGGTCAGTCACAAAGAAAAGTAATCTGTTTCTATACCTTATTTGTGCTAAATTCTCAACATTAATTAGTACGAGACTAATTATTTCTTATGTTCTATGGGAGGAACCGGATTCTAGGTTCCAAGATCTGCATCGGGGTACCCTGCTCAAGGATCCGGATTTTCTGTTCCAAGATCTGGATTCTCGGTCCGAGAATCCGGATCCGGGTACCCGGTTCCATTAGTTTCCGGATAATGCGGATTTGGCTCCATCTGCCTTTTCTATTCTGAACTGGAATTCAGTTCTTAGTAGCACATTAATATACGGGAAGCCATAAACTTGATATGAAATATTCTGAAGATATGTAAATGGCCAAAATAAGCAATTGGCCTTGTACTTTTAATTATGGTGCAAAGTTAACCGTAACTGAACTACGAGGGTTATCCAAAATATAAAGAACGCTTTGGTGTAAAACATGCAAAAGAAATGATAATTGAAAAACTGTCTTACACGTTAATTTAACCACTTATCGTAGAGTGTACTTTGTCATACTCAGTTACCGACAAGTTGTGACCCTCAGGCAGAAGTCGATGAACTTATCTGGCACATACGTTCGCGTATCTAAGGTGTTTCGTAACAATTCCATGAAGGATAGATCTTGAAATTTGGGGTCAGAACCCCCAACGGTCAGAAACCCCAAAAGTAAAAACGGTCAGAACCCCCACACAAACGGTCAGAATCCCCACAAAACCGCCAAAAACTCCAAACACCCAAATGGTCAGAAACCCCAAAACTAAAAACGGTCAGAACGCCCACACAAACGGTCAGAATCCCCAAATGCGAAAACGGTCAGAACCCCCACATACATGGTGAGAACCCCCACACACATGGTCAGAACACCCACACACATGGTCAGAAACCCCACACAACGGTCAGAAACCCCACATAAACGGTCAGAAATCCCACACAACGGTCAGAAACCCCACATAAACGGTCAGAATCCCCACACAAATGGTCAGAACGCCCACACAAACGGTCAGAATCCCCACACACATAAACGGTCAAAACTCCCATAAAAACGGTCGGAAAACCCAAACTAGAAGACGGTCAGAAGCCCCACATGGCCAGGGAGATCCCAACGCAAACGGTGAGAAACACCACACGAACTGTCAGAGCCCCACACCAAGTGTCAGAGTCCACAAAGGGAGAAACTCGCCAGAAGTGTTAGATTAAACTGTCGATCAACCCTAACATTTAGAAAATTATATTTCAAAATAAAATTAGCAATGTAATAAATAAAAAGTAAAAATCCAGAAATGTTTTTGATATTCAATTTCGATAAACGTGATATGGGAACACTGACGGTGGCAGATTTCTTCGCTTGTGTGCCATGATAGCGATGGGTAGAACTGGTATTTTCTCGTAGCAGTGATAGCAGTATATGCTATATGTAAATGTTTGTTTAAAATAACAGTTTAAACAACAGTTTAACAAATGTTTTTAACTTGCATTGTGACCGTGTGACGATCACGGCATATTAGTGTCACCGTGCACACCGTTTGAGAATCACTGTTATTATAAAGCTAGTGAACGTTGGACAGGCATCGCAAAGGGTTTTTCGCCGATCCAGTTGTAACTTTATGAAGACGTGACGCAGAATTAATTATACTCGAGTGGATGCATATATGAAAGCAAAAGGGCAGATAGATATACACTTTCTACAGAGGACGAAGGTAAACTCCCGATTTAAAAACGCACTATAAATAAAATTAAAATCATTTCTAATTTTAGATTTTTCTGTGAGGTTGTCGCTAAATGAATTAGCATAACAGGCAATTAAAACTCATTGATCTACATTGCGTAGGATGTTACGGGTAGTTGTTTTAGTTATGAATTTTTTTCGGAACTCCTACGTAGGATCAAAATAAAAAAAATAAATATTTTTCTATACTTTTCATTGTGTTCTTATGTCAAATTAATTTGCCTTTTTTAAGGTATTATACGTTTTAATGAGTGTATAATCCCAAACCCAGGGTTGGGGGTCAATTGCCCCCGTAACCCGCAAACGGCGCCTCTGGTTCTGTTAATAGTAATGGAAGTATCAAACTCTAAATTTCATTTTCCCAAACCTGCATTCCCTATAGAGATGATACAAAGCATTTGTGCAACCTAAATTGTTTGTAGCTTTTTTCTTTTATTCATGTCAGGAATCTATTGACGTGGTTTAGTAGAATAAGTACACAAATTGAACAATTTTATTTTTACTGATGTTATATGTCCTTGGAGGTGTTTTTCGTAATTCATAGTGTTCTGTTGAAGGTAAGGAACTTAACCTAAAATTTTGGCGCAGATTGGGTAATGTTCCTTCACCACCAGTAAATTCAAGTTCCAGAAATTACGAAAAATAGTTTTCTGACAGTTATACTTCGAACTACTATACCAAATCCTAACAGTAGTCCACCACTTTCGCGCATATACTCCTTACACACATGTACACATATCTAACATGTAATACAACACTCATAACAGGCTACATGTAGCTACGATAACGTCTTAAAGATGTTGGGAATAAATAATTACCAGTTAAAAACATTTGTTAAACTGTTGTTTAAACTGTTATTTTAAACAAACATTTACATATAGCATATACTGCTATCACTGCTACGAGAAAACACTAGTTCTACCCATCGCTATCATGGCACACAAACGAAGAAATCTGCCACCGTCAGAGTTCCCACACCACGTTTACCGAAATTGAATATCAAAAACATTTCTGGATTTTTACTTTTTATTTATTACATTGCTAATTTTATTTTGAAATATAATTTTCTAAATGTTAGGGTTGATCGACAGTTTAATCTAACACTTCTGGCGAGTTTCTCCCTTTGTGGACTCTGACACTTGGTGTGGGGCTCTGACAGTTTGTGTGGTGTTTCTCACCGTTTGCGTTGGGATCTCACTGGCCATGTGGGGCTTCTGACCGTCTTCTAGTTTGGGTTTTCCGACCGTTTTTATGGGAGTTTTGACAGTTTATGTGTGTGTGGGGATTCTGACCGTTTGTGTGGGAGTTCTGACCATTTGTGTGGGGGTTCTGACCGTTTTCGCATTTGGGGATTCTGACCGTTTATGTGGGGTTACTGACCGTTGTGTAGGGTTTCTGACAATGTGTGTGGGTGTTCTGACCATGTGTGTGTTGGTTCTCACCATGTATGTGGGGGCTCTGACCGTTTGTGTGGGGGTTCTGACCGTTTTTCGTTTTGGGGTTTCTGACCGTTGGGGGTTCTGACCATTTGGGTGTTTGGGGTTTTTCGCGGTTTTGTGGGGATTCTGACCGTTTGTGTGGGGGTTCTGACCGTTTTTACTTTTGGGGTTTCTGACCGTTGGGGCTGACCTAAACCCGAAATTTGAGCAAAATTCTCGTACATAGTGTCTAAAGTGAAACGTCTATCATCATAAATTTTTCCCTCTATGTTTTTTTTTCCTTTTTTTTAGGGATTTCAGTCAGGAGAGAGAGTCGACGTTCGTCATTCTGAACATTCGACCTTTCTGCGTAATGCCCCTTTTTCTTAGGCAATATACATTTCCGTTATTTGCCCATACATTTTAACATACACTTTTTCTTGACATTCAAAAAACCCTTGTCATGTTTTACAGTATTTCCTTTTTTTTTTCATGCTTGATAAAGACCGAACACAACTAGATAAGTGTCCGTACCAGGAATGGTGTGAGTCAATGAAAACATATTGACCCATCATCCAACACGACCCACTCAAACCATGATTACCTACAGGCTGTATTCTCAACCAAACGAGTGCGTGTCAAAGCATTGTTGGATAGTGGGTTGCATTGTGCCTTTGATACCGGCACAGGAACAAGTCCAGGGAATACTTGATGATGTCCTTATCTGGCCGGGAGAAGGGGGGGAACAGTTGTTTGTTCAGTGGACCTAACCGAACATATATATATATATATATATATATATATATATATGTTTTACAATTTACAGCAGTCGAGCGTGATATAATGTGTTCACAAAATTACATATTACTCCGACACAATAATGAAGTTGGGTCAAGAATGGATCACGTCCCACGACTCACACTTAAAACGTGCTCCACTTAAGCCACGACGTACGCTTAAAACGCGACTAACTTAATTCACGACCCAGTTGCCTACTTCAACCATGGCTCACACCGTCTCTCGGCTAGGCTCAGAGTGAGCTAGAAACACAGAGAGTTGGATAAAGATAAGTCAGTCCTGTGTTATGTGCTACAATAAATCGCTCATTAGTTTATGAGTGGCTCTCGTATTATTCTTTCACTGTTAAGCAGAGTTGAATACGTTTTTTCAAAGAAGAAGAAGAAGAGAAGCTTTAAGACGAAGCTTGTTTCCTGCCAAAGAAATGCTTTCCAAAGTAGTCACAATTTCGCAGCTTTGCAAGAAAAAATATTAAATTGTAGGTTTCTCAGTGCAATAATACTCCAGAGCTGACACAGGGTCACCGGAAATCCGGGCCGAAATTTGACACGAATGGATCGATTGACATGGTCTGGAAACTATTATGAAGTACGAATTTTCGACGTTTCTTATAACGTGCTCTTGACGTAACACTTTCGGTCCCGGCCACCACTAACAGAAACAAATTCAAACGCAAGGAAACAATTAAAAGCTCTGTTTACTCTCCGGGTCACAGGGTCCCAAACATAGCCCAGGTCCATATTTAGACCCGAATGACCTGTTTCAGCTCTGATGATACAAACATATTTAACGACCATCCTCTGTCATTATAGAAATTAAAAGAGCACAGGAAGCATGAAGAACCCAAGAATGGTTCTCGTATACAATCCTGTCCAAAAAATTAGATTTACGGTTTTGTATTTTTGAAGTAACTTCCTCCCGAAATTTTCCCTTATTATTTTACTGAAAGAGATGTTGATGCTGCACTTACTTTTAATTTTACCATAAAAACTTATCAAAGATTGGACACGAATTAAATAATAAGCATTTTCCTCAACCATAGTTAACAGTTCAAATATTTAGTAGACCACATTTATTCACTGTAGTTAAACATGTTGTATTTTTACACCAAGGAATTGTATTGAACACTTACTGCCGTCTGGTGCAGTTGACTTCAACTACCTGCATATAAGATGAAACAAAAATGGGTTAGGGAGTCTGCATCAAGGCTCGTTCCCGCGTTTTCAGATTTTTTTAAAATTATGGAAAGACAAAAAACAATATTGCAATTTTGGAAAACAGGCAAAACAAAGTGAGTTATTTAATTTCCCATTACGACTTTTTTTTTTTTGCATTTTAATACCTTAACTATAAATTAATTATTTAAAATACTTGTTACTTTATATTTTTCATAAGCACTAACTATCCTACCTGTTTTCGAAAATTGTAATCTCGTTTTTAGTTTTTCCATAATTTTCAAAACTCGGAAAATATAGAGGCCAGCATTAGTGCAGATTCTTTAGATAACTTGCTTTGCATATGGCTGTGATTTATTATATATAATCATATTCAGCCGTTTTCTATCCACTGCTGGATGAAGGCCTCCCCCTTTTCTTTCCACATATCTCGGTCTGCTGATATCCTTATCCATGTAGCTCCTGAAAAACGCTTGATTTCATCTACCCATCTTACATTTGGACGTCGTCTCGGTCGTTTCTTTTCTCTAGGAATCCACTGTAGTACATTTGTCGTCCACCTTCCATCTGTTTGTCTAGCTATGTGGTCGGCCCATCTCCACTTCATCTTCTTCGCAGTCTTGATTACATCCTCTACATTTCTTGTGCGCGAATCCATTCATTTCTCTTCCTGTCCCTCCTGGTTATTCCTAGCATTCACCTCTCCATTGCTCTTTGTGTGACTCTCAATCTTTGAGTCGTTTGCGCATTCAATGTCCGTAAATCATTACAGGTAAGACACATTGATTATAAACTTTACGCTTCAGACACATTGGAAGTTTGCTTTTGAAAATAAAGTGTAGTCTTTCAAACGAACTCCACGCCATTTTACATCTTCTATTTATTTCATCAGTCAACTTTGCATTCGATGTTTTAAGCTGGTCTAGGTAAACATACCCATTAACTATGCCTATTGTCTCTCCGTTAATCTTCACTTTCTTCTTTGCAGCATGTTGGTTGTATATTACTTTTGTTTTACTTAAGTTCATTTTAAGGCCTATTTTCGAACTCTCGTTACTCAGTTCTTCCTTTCTGGTTTGTAGTTCTTCTGCACTTGAAGCAAACAGGACTATATCACCAGCGAACCGTAGGTGATGAAGATATTCGCCATTAATTTTAATTCCAAATTCAGCCCAGTTTAAATTCTGGAACACTCTCTCCAGGACCGCACAAAACAGTTTTGGAGAAATTGAATCTCCTTGCTTTACCCCTTTTCAAACTTTAAATTTTTCACTGTCTTGATGCAGTCTAATGACAGAAGTGGCAGTCGAGTAAATATTTCGCAGTAACTTGATGTATGCACTTTCGATGCCTTGATGTTCAAGTGATTTAAGTACTGCTGCCAAGGAGACCGAATCGAAAGCTTTTTCAAAATCTATGAATCCCAAACATAGTGGAAGTTCAT
>JAGDQP010000250.1:100723-161984 GCA_022664845.1 Lepisma saccharinum
ATATATAAAGACATTCCCTTCTCTATCCCTCATATGTTCAATATATGTTTCTGCCCTTCGCACATATTGTATTCGCAATGTGTATCTTTCGGTTTATGCTTATTAGTGTGCGTTTTAACTAAAATCCGACAAATGTTTCTATGTTTGTGTGTGTGTGTGTGTGTGTGTGTGTGTGTGTGTGTGTGTGTATTTGTACACGAAACACAAATACTGATTTCCTCGTATTTGATTTCGACGCAGGGGCGGCTTTTGGTAATGTCAAAACCTCCATCAACACAAAACCCAGCAGTAACAACAATAACAATCCTCCTGCAACAACGGTGGCAACGATTATAACAATAATAACAATCCGAGTTGCAACAAGGGGGATGTTATGCGTATGTGTATGTATGTGTGTGTGTGTGTGTTAGTAGCTAACAATACAAAATTGACCTGTACACGATTGGTTACTGATGTAACGTATGTTGCTATCTAAACTAAATGTAAACATTGAGACACACACATACACGCACATAGAAGCCAAACAAATAAACAAACAGTCGTAGCAAGAAGAGAGACCCTATTCAAATGGCTTTTGCAACAAGTTATACTGTGTATAGAGACCTAGTGCTACAACCCCTAGTATTATTCTCTGGTCTGTTGTTCTAACCTAAGAAGATATTCAAGATAACATACGCGAATGGGAAGTTTCACGTCTATGATTGAAACTATACCGCTCCTTGGTAAGTTTAGCATAGTTTGCGAGCAAGCAAAGAATTTTAAAATATTATGAGTAATTAAGGACACAACTCTTTTCTTACCTAAAATATATGTACTTTTCAGAAATAAAAAAAAAGTATTAAAATATAAAAATAAAAGTAAGTTCTTTCTTTAAAATGAAGGACATAAATATCATTTTTAGTTTATTGTTCTCAGTAGGAAGTAAGAGGATATAGTAATTCTTATTTTCAGAATAACTCCCCACCCACCCACCCACCACCAAAAAAATAAACGAAAAAGGAAGCTAGGTAATTTGAGTATCATACTGGCATATTTTGCTTGAAGAGCAAAAAAAAAAAGGCCAGGTAATGTTAACCTACTTTTATCTGAAGAGCAAAAAAAAAAAAGTAAGTACTGCAATTTGCCTATTTCTCCGGGAGAATACAAGGAAACAAAGCTACGTAATTTCTGTATGTGTTGCTCAGAGGGTAAACTAGGCAAAGTTAGCCTACATCTTTCTTGAATGAGACAGAGGAAGTATTTACTTAGTAGCCTATTAATTCCCCAAAGTAAAATAATGCAAGATAGGGTTTAACCTATTTTTTTTTTAAAAAAAAGGGAAAGGAGGTTGGGTAATTTGAAAAATGAGAAGAAATATAGGTAAGTTCCCGTTCCCGCCTATCCGTTCCTTGGGGGCGGGGGGAGGTAACCAGATAAACTTAATACGTATTAAAAAGCTTCCCAACAAAAGAAAAAAATAATATATTTTAAAGTCCATTTTCTCGTTATAAAGATCAAACAAACTAAGATTTTTTTTTTCAAGAAAAGGATTGTGCGCCATGTAATACTTCCCTCGGTTAAGGAGAAAGTTATAAGAATAACCACAAGCGTTACAGACCAATAGGTCCTGAGCCTGCCGGAACGCTATCTGTCCGCGGTTGGTGGAACTGCGTCCACCTGAGTGACGGCAATGTCGTCAGCACTGAGCGTCATTTGATTACGAACAGGCGTATTAGGGTCTTTATTCACGTGACTCCAAAGTTTGCCTCATGAGGCTGGGTGGACGCAGAAAAGTGGAACTCCAGCCGGGAATTGAACCCGGGACCTTGCAGGACATGAATCCAACGCTCTAACCACTAGACTATTTTTTTTTAAAATATTTCTCGCCCAAAGCGGGCTTTAACTACTTTACTTTACTTTATTAATGTATTACTGAAAATACAGATGCATCCTAACCACCTTATATCCCAAGTTAAAACACATTCAGAAACATCCATGCCCACGATCCTTGAGTCGATGGACTACCGCACTAGTCCGCTCGACCACTTGGATTAGACTATGAAACCCCTAAAAGAGGAAGTTATTTAAGTTAATAGTTAGGAAAGTTAATAGTTAAGCAAATTAATAGTTAAGGAAGTTAAGAGTTAAGGAAGTTAATGATCAATTTCTTTGGTAAAGAAACTAAAATGAGTATTTTTTAACATATTAACCATAAAACGGAAAAGAAAATAGAGAATTTCTTTACTTACAATAGTTCTCTTTAGAAGTTTATATGACAGTGTTTCACACGTAATACTATTCGAAAGCTGTGAATCGTTTCGAAATTATTATCCTCTCTCTCTCTCTCTCTCTCTCTCTCTCGCTCTGTGTGTGTGTGTATGTGGTTTCTTTCAATAGAAAGATGAGAAAGTGTTTGTCCATATGAGGCTAGTCAACTTTGTTTCGAAGTCAATTCTCCATCGTTTTAAAAAACAGTCGATACCTCTAAAATGTAGTGTATTCCAAGATACAATCCTCACCTTTGGAAGTGCATCACATCGTGCTACAAATACAGCGTGCTGTTGATAAGTGCTTCGAGTACAGTCTTCGAGATTTGATTCCACTCTTTCTCGAGCAGCTAGAGCTTCTTATCCTCAATCATCGTTTTCTTCTGCGATGCGCCAACTCCTTCTCCCATAAGTACTTGATGGGACTCAAATTAAGGTGACAATTCGTCCCCTATTTTCGGGGGCAGTTCCCCGAAATAACACTTCCATCCCCGGTTGTTTTGGTCCCCGATCTTCAGAAAAGGTGATACCTCAATCTGTAAAAATATTTTGACAATAAAACCCAATTCCACGGAGGAAAGCAAATACTTGACAACTACCGGCAGCTAAATCTCAAAGGCTATATCATTTCTCGCAATAACCTAAAAATGGTTATTGGACTACTTTTGTGTCTCGCGTGCTGCAGTGCCTCTATACGGAGATTATTTTCTCTCATGAACGTATGGGCGGACGAAAACTCGCAAATGAAAACTGAGTCAATTCAGGCAACGTTAGTGGTAGAAACAAACTTTAGTATGTCGTACCGAGCCACAGTAGCTCAGTGGTAGAGCGTTGGCGTAGCATTCGGGATGTCATGGGTTCGATCTCAATGGTCGACCATCCTGACTGAGGTTTTCCAGGGTTTTTCCTCAGTCACGCCAGGCAAATGCCGGGATGGCACTTTCAACTAGATTTCTGCAAACCCAGGCCTGCACAGGCCCTGCCCTGCCCGTTCAGACCACTACCCCGCTTAGTTCTTTCTTTCTTTTTTGCTCAGTTTTCCGGGCTTTTAGGCCAATTACCTAACAGAAAACATCACGCGGGTATCTTAATAGCAAATATTTTTTTCCTTTATTTTAATAGTAGCAGGTTTATTTTAATAGTAGTGGTCTACACGGGCCGGCCATGCTTGTGCGGACCTGGGTTTACAGGACTCTATACTTTCAACATAGGCCCTGGCCGATACCTTCCCGAATTCTTTCCCCTTCCCTATCCTGGCCCGAGCCTTAGATGCCTAAAGGCCTTAAATAAAATTCAAATTTATCATGTCGTGTGAAACTTTTAGTGAACGACTTGAAGTGCTCTCTGAGTTACTAACGAAGATCCATTCTAGCGAGAAATATCATCAGATGAATACAAACTAATTAAACAGTACAGACATTTAAGAATTACTTTCTACTTGTAAAAGTAAGCGATAGTACTACAGTTGTGGCAGTTGGAGTAGATAGGTTACGCATTACCACTTTCCAAATTATACATGTCCCCGAAAAGCGCATGGAATAAATCACAACTTTAATCCGAGTCTTGTGTTTGACTAGCCCAGTTCCGCACAATCACTTTGATGACCGACGTGTAATTCCTCGGAAGTACGAGTTTATGTGTTTCGGATCATTATCATCCTCTAGGAAGAAGTCACTGCTTGCTTACAGTTAGAGGACGTACTCCAGAGAAAGTCTATGTAAACGCCGTCCATGAGGCAATGGATGCGATGAAGACAGCCAACACCTTTTCCGGTTTTGCAACACCATACCCACAGACAAAACATATATCGAACGAAATTTTCGTAGTTTATTGGAAATACGAACCAGACAATGTCGCTACTAGTCACGTGATTTTTCGACTAGATAGCCGAATACTATGAAGTACAAATAGCTCATAGTCGCGAAGAAGAGGCGCCACGATTCGTAGATTCGAGTTTTCGGATCCAACTACCGTTCATGTTTTAGCTGTCTTTCATTTAGCGGCAGCAACCAAGCTTTATGAAAACTCATTTCCTGTCCGGGCGCCGTGTATAAAGCTATCTTATTTCATGTTCGGGTGCCATTTATAATGCTAACTCATTCCTTGTTCGGGCGCCAATCTGAGGTGAGACTTTTGGGTTGAGATAACGAGCAGTAATTATTCAAAAGGAAATAATTCTGACTTCAATTGCTTTGTTAACGGCTATTTTAGGCAGATTTGAATTTTTGGACGTTCACTTGTTTTCAAGCCTAATGTAGCACACAGAGCTCAGAAGAGATGATTCCTGCTACAGTGGCGCCGCAACTTGGTGGATTGATGTACCACTGTTTGAAACTTTTGGTCGCAATCGACACTAGTAGTGTGATATCATACTGAATCAGTGACGTCACGCATGAGGCAACCTGCTATTTCTATAAACTATAGAACTGTAAATCCTTTTTCTGTGGATTCATCATAACACTTCTTCCACCTAACTCACCGTCTCGACTTGGAACTTGATATAGTCGCGACTGGAGTCACTGGAACACGTAGTCAGTTCTAGCAGGAACTTCTCTTTAGTCCACTGGCAAGAAATCCAGTGTAGATGGTTCTGTATGAACTCCTGATGAGTTTTTCTATCACAGAGACGAATATTTGAGCTTGAGCTTATAGATCATAAATGGAACTCAATTCAACTTAGAAATGGACACTTGATGCGGCGGACGAAACATTGGTGTTGTACCACAGGATCTTAACCTTTAAAATAACGTTGCTAAGGCTCAAATCACGTAGATATAAGAATAAAAAAGTAAACAATTAAGTGCGGGCTGTTCGAAAAGTCCCACAACCTATGGGAAAGGTGGGACGAGCCAAAGCAAATGTTGGGAATGTGCACCAACCACAGCTTCACACAGATACGCGCATCGATTCAGTTGCGAAATCGATGCGTCAAATAAGCATCAGACTTGAGATGCGCACATAACGAAAGCTCAGGGGGAGGGAGTTAGGCTTATCTCGAAGTCAACAGAAGACAACATCAAGAAAAGAATTATCCTGCCAGGGAGCACATTTTCTAAGAATGCCATGGTTCCCCGTGATATGTGTCCTTTCATTGTTCTGCTAAAACAGCCTTTTCCTGTTCGTCGTCTGTGAGTCTGGTAAGAAATTCCTGCACCAGTAACAGATACCAGTCACTATTCACTTTCTCTTCAAAGAAGGTAATGAAAATGGACTTTCGAGATATTGTAGCCCACACACCAACACCCTTTCTATGGAGAAATACTTAGTATGGATTATCGAGTGATCATATGCTCGGGGTTTTGGAACTGAAGTAACTACTCAATTGAAGCCAGACCTCATCTTTCCAATAGCAGTCGTTTTAATTTTTCTCCTTCTTGAGTCACGTGCTTCATGAACCATTGACAACACTGCGTACGATTC
This sequence comes from Lepisma saccharinum, assembly GCA_022664845.1. Lineage (NCBI taxonomy): Eukaryota > Metazoa > Arthropoda > Insecta > Zygentoma > Lepismatidae > Lepisma > Lepisma saccharinum. The sequence continues at coordinate 106,390 of JAGDQP010000250.1, forward strand.
ATGTCCCTCTGTCGGCAATTTCTGTACATTAGGAACTTTGCTAGTGAAATAGGTGCTGTTTCTTCCTGTAAACCGTATGTAGATAGCGTACACACACACCAGTTTTCTAGGAGAGAATCTGCACGGACTTATAGGGACTAAGAACCATTGCTGCTTGATATCCGTTACCTTATCCTTTGTCAGCACTGCTGTTGCACCGATTCCAGGTGTGCACTGATCTGAAGCCTACAGGGAATAATACTTCACCATATCTCACATATCTATGCGATGCATATGATGCAAGTTCCATGATTTTTGTCATTTCGTGGTTAACTCCAGTCTTTAAAAATCCTATTTGAGGTAGAAATACATGTGTACTTGGCATGATGAATATTTGGAAGTATTTTTTGTACGCTAACTAACCAGCAATTGCCAGAGTTGAATCCGATAGAATATCTGGAGGAATACATGGAACAAAGGATAAAACGCGCACAGAGACATCCAAACACACTTGCCAAATTTCCGGATCTCTGTAATGGGTGTAGCCTATGTGATATCATGAACGACAATAACATAAAATATTGTGTACAACTTACTGAAACATGAATTATGACAGGATAGGAACCAATGATGGACATTTTATAGGATATGAGTTTTCAAGTACATTAAGATCGTCCTTACTAATCAGATCCTGCTTCCAACTGCTGTGGAGGTGCCCGAACCTGAAGCATTCACTACAAACTATTCATTTCATTATTCTATTTGTCTCAGGAACAAAATATACTCACTAAAATCATTTAGCAAATTGTTTAGACAGCGTAAAACGATTTTAGGGTTTGGGTTTTGGGTGAGGATTACGTAGAAAACTAACCGCAAACTTGAGTCAAAAGATCAAAACATTTAGTAGATATGGAGAAATTGCATTGAATGTTTTTTAGCACTTAAGGAAATGAGTAAAAACAATTTTGGGAAACACATTAATTTCCATTAATGTCCATTAATTTTCTCCTATTTCCAACACTCCTCAAGTTATTAATTTTCGTAACGTACACGTTCTTCACGGCTGGAGTTACTGATCTCCCACCAAGTGGCGGATAGGGGAATACTAATCAGATATTGTGGGTACCGAAAATCTTCTAGATCGGATCAAAACCAGTACTGCTCCCTTGTAGTTAGCAGAGGGATCTACAAAGGCTTAGGAAAGATAACTCTGAACAAAAGTATCATCGTAAAGGAGGGAAACAGCTTAACCATTACCACCCTGAGGCTGAAGATGCATGCCATTGGAAAGACTTAGAAATAGATAGAGAACGATATCTCTATTGTCTGCCTTTGCTGCGAGGTCGTAGCGTTGACAGCTCTACACCTATAAATCATGTTAATAAATTGTAACAAATAGTTTTGTGTGTTCCCAGGGATCAATATATATTTCGGAGCTAAACTAGTGGGAGTATGTGAGAGGCAATTCGTGACATACTGAGGTGAACAGCAGAAGAACTTGTAGATGAGACGAAACTACAGAAAAAACAAGCATTAGTTTTATGAAGAATGCATTTTGAGCTTCATGAGGAAAGAAAACAAGCAAGGCTAAGAAACAAAACAGAAAAGTAGTAACAAAAAGCGAAAATGTCTGACGCAGAAAATTCAGGAGATAGAGGGAAACGCCAAGACAAATAACATAAGTGATCTACACGGAGGGGGTAAACCATTCAAGGTTAGGTATGATTAGAAATGAACTTAAAGATCTTTAGGCTGATCTGACTAAACATCTCGATGTGTGGAAACACTATTTCGAGAAGCTTCTTACTGTGTACAAAGGTTAACAAACAGAGGAATTTAAAATCTATACAGGAGAACCGTGGATACCCGAACCTAGCGAGATCGAGGACGAAGCGTCGGTAAAGAAACTAAAAAAATCAAATCACCAGGAATAGACAATATTCCAGCAGAATTAATTAAAGCGGGAGGAACGGCATTGACAAGTGCTATATGAAGAAAGGAGGAGCTTCCATATAAATGGTAAACCTCAATAATAGTCCCAGTTTATAAAAAGAAGGCGATAAATCGGATTGTAATAATTACCGCAGAATCTCGTTACTCCCAACATGTTATAAAGTACTGAGTGATATCCTGTTAACACGCCTAAGCGTATACGTAGATGAAATAATTGGAGATCACCAATGTGAATTAAAAATAAAATGTATCTACATTGGACCAGATTCTCGCCTTGAGACAAATCTTAGAGAAGAAATTGGAATACAATGGAACGGTTCATCAGTTGTTCATTGATTTTAAGAAAGCATAAGATTTTATCAAAAGGGGAAATGCAATACAATTTTATGGTTCGATTTGGAATTCCGAAGAAACTTGTTCAGCTAGCGAGGATGTGTCTCAGCGCCTGCATATGCAGAGTACGGATAAGTAACAATATCTCAGATAATTTTGAGATTCATAGCGGATTGAAACAAGGTTACCACTACTGTTTAACTTTGCGTTAGAATATGCGATTTTAAGAATAAAGGAGGACAAAAAGGGACTAACATTGAATGGTTTGAATCATCTGTTCGTATACGCGGATGATGTGGATTTAATAGGGGACGATATAGATGCAGTACAAAGTAACACCGATGTCTTAGTAGAAGCTTGTAATGAGATAGATCAACAGGTGAACGTAGAGAAAAAAAAAACACATGAGAACAAGCCGAAACACAGAGGACACAGGAAATAGATACATAACAATTGAGATTGAGAACGTAAAGAAATTTAAAAAAATTAAATACTTGGGAGCATATATAACAAGGAAGAGCTAGGTCATTCCTAACCTGAAACTGAATATAAACACTGAAATTCAAAATATACAGTATTCTTCCGGAAATACTTTATAATTATGAACGTTCGAATACGATCCTGGTAGATAAATTTGTGTTTTTGAAAAAAAAAAACGTTTTAAAAAGATCTACGGGATCAGATGACTGGAGAATGGAGGAAATTGCATAATGAACTCGTCATACGGTATGATTCACCCGATATTAAAAGAATAATGAAGTCGCAACAGGTAAGACGGGAGAGCATATATCTCGGAAGGGAGAAAGGCGAAGTTATACTCAATAGTGGCAGGTTAAGGCAGAGGGAAATAGACCAGAGAAATGTCCGAGACGTCGTTCATATAAAAATATTAAAAGGGAATTTTAGAAGCTAGATGCTCGTGGTGAAAACTGGCTTCATCTGGCCCAGGATAGAACCCAATGCCGAACGTTTGTTACTGCAGCGATGAACTTGTGAGTTCCGTAAGCCATAGAGTTAGTTAGTTAAACCACACGTTCTTAAACTCAATACATATCATCAGCATCCAATAAAATGTTCGTTAATTTCCAGCAATGAAAATGTTAAAATTAATATCTCAATTCCATGCAGAGTAATGTAGAAATGCGTCAATATGTGTATTGTCATACACGAGTATTAGATATTGTGGTCTCCCCTTCAATCCCAGCAACCATTACACATCAATTGATTGACATTTTGACAATTGAACAATACAAAGCGAAAAGAGATGAGAATTAAAAAAAAAAAAAAAAACGAAATCGAAAAAACTTGAGGAATATCTCACCCACAAACCTAAACAACATTAGCAATAACAATGAAATTTCCATTGCCATCTAGCGTACCACTGATTAACCGAATTATCCAACAGTTACAGAATTGACTTCCTGATAAAAGCGATAGAGGGATTTTCAATTCAGGTCACCAGTATGGGATGGCATTCATCGTGGATGGTTAAAGCGGCGTATCTTTTGCAGAGTCCATTGCCAGTTTGAACAGATAGCGTCAACAGAATATAATGCTTTCTATTCTCTTAGTGAACCTTCCCCCCCCCGCAAAACACACTCCCATCCCTTCTCATCACTCAGGGGATGCTGCATTGGTTTTGTATTGTTGTCTGCTAACGTAAATCACAAATCATGTGGAAGATGCATATATATGTATAAACATATACATATATGCACCATATACGGATGAATAATTGCATAACATGATATTGTAACTTGTCAGTAATAGAGTTTAGACAAAAGGTTTGAATTTGGGGAAAAGAATATTTTAATAATTTTGATGTGGGATTGCGTTGTGGTGTTCTATCACCAATATAGGTTTTATTCGTATGTTCATTCAGAGCAAATACTCGCATTATATGGACCTTCAGTGCTGACTCTATGTAAATTTAAGGTGACCCCGAAAAAGATTTGGACAAATCTTTATTTTGCCACGACCTACATTTCTCTGATTCGAACCACGGTTTAAAAATAAGCAATCGTGCTTCTATGAGCGACTAGTACAGTGGTCGCGCCAGGAGATGAGCTTTAGGAATGCAGCTTGACGGAGCTAAATATTATTCAACGATGAAGGGGAGGTGAGGTCGCGTCAGTTTGTTTCTGTTGGTCAAAGTGAATGGGTGAGTAAATAGACCAAGTAATATCCCATTCGCCATGTCAAGTTCAATATAAATTTGTGATACGCTTCTTTGTTGGGAGGTCCTAAGGTCAACGCGACAACATTCACCGCTGGATATAGTGAATGGAATAGACCTTTGAAGTTTCCTCGCTCTTTCCCTGCCCTCATTTGGGTTCCATCTCCTGATGCGAGGGGTGTACACGCATTTCAAGTTTGATGAGTACTACTACTATTACTACTAGTAGTAATAAACTGCTTTAGTAAAGGGTATGATATATTTCGTAATGGGGATCTGCATATACAGTTTTCACTTTTTTTGTCGGATCACCAGTTGAACATTCGCCCCATATTAGGGACACAAGTGGTTTAAAAAAACCTGGCCTATGGACATCACATACCACTTCTGCTGTATATTATGTCCTGAAATTATCCAATTGTCTTTCATGCTTGCATATTTTTATATAAATGGGTAATTAGACTAAATAGGAACTTTCAATTTCTTTATCTTATCAGTGGCGTTGTTCAGTTACTTTGAAGTGAAAGTAATCAGCGTTTTAATCTTCCAGAATGAGATCTGGGGGGTAGAGAGTCCTTAATTTCACCAGACAAATGTTGGGATATGAGTTAGAAAAGGACATAGTATTCTAACTTTCTCAACCACTTTGCAGATGAAGTGTTTATAATCACCCAGGGTTGAATAAATAAAAATAAAATAAAGAAGAACCATGACAATCAGCTTCCCTTGTGAAAGGTATCCTTCAGCCATCTGGTACCGTATATCAGGCATTCTCAACCGGAATGCCGCGGATCGAAATATAGTGTAAAGGTCATTAATATTCTTTTTATTATTTTTGGAAAGATATATCCAACGATATTAATTTTGCTACTACAGGTATTACATTAATCTACATTAGGTAATTTGAATAATTTCTATGAGCTCTGACCCTCCGCAGGACTAACTTTTTGTCTTTTATCTTCCTTTGGGTTTGTCCCTCCCCCTCCCACGCCTTGGTATTACGTAGTTTCCTCTATTATTCATTTTAAGTTCAACAGACTCATGTTGATGTCTCAGTAAATTAAAAGAAATTCGTTGGACATTGGTTGCAAGGAATTATCTCTCTATCCTCAGTTGTTGTACGTTATTTATGCTAGAAGGTTAGCCAGAGACTTCATTCACAAGATTTTAGAAATCTTCATACCTGAAACTATGTGGAACGACCTGACAAGCTCAGTCAAGCTTGGAATTCAGGAAGCATGAGGTTACTGGTAAGCCCCCAAACCGAATGAAAGAGCCCCGTTAAGGCAGCTCGTGACTCGTTTACCTCTGATCATCTACGTCGCTGTCCGAGATGTCTAAGATCCACCACTACTTCAGAAGTGATCCATAATGTCCATTGGAGGAGATCTTGGTTACAGTCTAGCCACCATTCATCAAAGGACCGCTTCGATAAATGAAGTTTCGATTGGCAACTCTTTGGCTGGCCCATTAAGCTCTACTGGCTCCTTCGTCACTTCGCTAGATCTAACTTATTACGGCAAATAAACCCTCATCGTTTGAGCCCTTGCGTGTCACTTCTATGACGATTACCACGCCGTGTCTGGAAATGCATTTGAGCTACGCAAACTGAAACCTCCGATGCTATTTCATCATTCGCTCTTTTAAATTGTTATGTGTTTGTTCTTTGGTTCAGGTGAATGCTGGCAAATGACGAACTTGTCAAGTCACGAGTATCTCAAGAATTGGTGTAGAGCCAGGTATTAAAAGTTCCCCATCACACATACTGTTTATCTCTGCGAGGAGGATTTCTATCAACTGTGTCAATTGTGTACTGATCTGACAACTGTACACGGTGGAAAAATCTTGTGATGTGGTCAGATTTATCTAGCAGGGATTACCAAGACGGTTCTTCAGGCAACTAGCTCGATCTAGCGGAGAGATCCCGCAGCACCAAAAACCTGATTCGCCACTGTACTTCATCACGAGATACTGCAAAACAACAATACCAAAAAGATAAGAAGCTGAGAACAGCCTAATAATGAAAATTAAACAAGTATAACGATATTGAAAGATACACAGTTATGGGGAAACAACTCTGGCATGGGATGGGACTTCAACGAACTGACACTATAGCAGAAGTGCCTCGAAACAAGATACAAATAAATTTCAAGTTTGACAAGCTTGAATTTGGTTTGTTATAACATTTATGGTGTTCCAACAAGTTTGTGTTATGCTTGTTTATTTAGTTCAACACAATGTCAAGTTTGACAAGCTCAAAGCAAGTGACTGAGAATTTGTTGCAAACTGACATGCTATCTGGGTAAGCAATGGCGTCTTTTTCAAGTGGTGACAAGCTAAAATAAAGCATCAGAATATCTTTGTGCTTCAAGACTTTTCTGAATGAGGATATTGTAACTGTTGAAGGGACATCAGTCGAAAAGTGATAATAACATCTTGGGTGCTCGGCTTAAAGAGGTTTTACTGTAGTTGTATTACTAATGTTAGTTGTCTATGTGTTTCCTCCATTTGTAAGAGCCGGGCATCATTTCACATCCATCAACTGTAATGAAATGGTTGTTTATTCTTTGCCACGGTTTCCATGGAGCCCCCTCAGAAGTTATCCAGCATTAGAGAAATTATTCTACCGCTGAGGTCAACCGCAAAGGAGCAGCGATTTATGTCAACGCACATGTAAACTCTCTTCAGTTTGTTCTCTCTCATGGACATCAATATTTCTACTCTTGAATTCACCCTCTCAACACATTCCCCCGTCGTTTGTCTATATGACGCAAGAGACAAATGTGGACGCACACACTTGAATCCCCCTCCTTTTCATGCTAATTCACTTGACGCGAATTAATTTTGTTGCCATTTCTAGGTTTTTAATGATGACTACTGCAAACCACATCGACAATGCTATATATATGTGGATAGTTTGAGTGGGAAGGGTTAAGTAAGAGGGAAATATTCCAGTGCTAAATATGGCTTTTGGCTACATGACTGGAAAATCTGTGTCATCCGTTGGCGTATGAGGTATATGTTTTGAGAGTGTGTAAGGGGGAATGAAATACCTCTGATCTTATTCGCTGGAAATCCAATATGCAAAGCCACGTCATATGAGCAAGGGGTAACCAGAGAGAGGGACTTTTTTTTAGTGCTTAGCAATGCATACCTATTCATAATACATATTTTAAGAGGACAATCTAGGAATTTTGTGTTGGTTGTTAGTCAGACCACGAAGTGGTTAAAGCTTTTGCTTTTAGTGCAAGCGGTTCCGGGTTCAATCCCCGGGTGGAACTCTCATCCTTAATGTTTACTCAGTACCTGATGGCAGCGGGAATTACTTACCTTCCTCGGTAAGTCTACTATTATTAGTGTTGCCCCAGTACTATGATGCCAGGGGAAGATTACTTACATTTCTGGGTAAGGCTTTACTACTTGGTGCTGATCCAGTATCATGATGTCAGGGGAAGATTATTTACATTCCTGAGTAAGGCTACAGTTTTCGTTGACCCAGTACCATGATGCCAGGGGGAAATTACTTACACTCCTGGTTAAGGCTACCATATTTGGTGTTGACCCAGTACCATTATGCCCGGGGGAGATTACTTACATTCCTGGATAATGCTACCATACTTGGTGTTGACCCAGTACCATGATGCCAGGGGAAGATTACTTATATTCCTGGATAAGGCTACCATACTTGGTGTTGATCCAGTCCATTATGCCAGGGGGAACTACTTACATTCCTGGTTAAGTCTCCAATTCTTGGTGTTGACCTAGTACCATGATGCCAACTGAGAGGGAAACTTACATTAAGAAGGAGCGAATTCCGAAGGGGAGTTGTTGTATTGACCATGTGATACTCTCGTTAAACTAAAGCTTTCTGACAGGTCAAGGAACTATATGGGTTGCCTCGAATTTTAATTTGAATTTAGTGTGGCCTTTAGGCATCTTTGACTCAGGCCTGGGTAAGGTGGGGGAAAGAATCTAGGAAGGTAGTCGGTCATGGCCTAGCTAATAGTACCATTGCGACATTTGCCTGGTGTGACAGAGGGAAAACCGTGGAAAAACCTCAGTCATCATGGGCGGCCGCTGGGATTGTTCTCAGGACCTTCCGAATGCTAAGCAAACGCTTTACCATCTCAACTACAGTCGCTAAAATCAAGGAGTAACATTAAGCTATGTGCACACAATTATAGCAAACGGAGAGGAGTAGATCTTTGCTTAATCGTGTTTTAGTTGCTTTCTTAAACCCAGAAATTGGTGTATGCTCCGCCAGTTTGAATATGCTGCACTCATGTATTGTTTGAAACATTTCGATTTGCTTCTTTGCTTTGTTAATCAGAATACACTTTTTATTTTAAGAATGTTGACAGCTTAAGAGCGAGTTTGTTTTAGAATAATGAGGAAGAGAAAATAGGACAGGAAACAAGAATAAAATACTCAGGGGGTTGCTACACTTCATCTAAAATGCGAAAGCCTTTTCACATGAGTTTAACTTGGATACTCATACTTTAGTGAAGTTGGGTACCATTTTGTGTACTTTTGTAGTGTTCAGAGAATTTCTATCTGGAAATGACATTAGGTGTGCTTGAAGATTAAAAATCTTGGTCACATGATTCATAATAAGTTACTTTCGCCACCATGTTTAGAAACAAAATATGGCTGCCTTTCTAATAATTTATAATTTTGAACATTTGCAATAAAAATTGAGTCATAGAATCAAGTTTTCCACCAAATATGAATATCAGGGCGGTTATCGTGGGCCAATATCTCCTTTAATTTGAAAAAAGGAATTTCCGTTCATGGTGTAATGGACAATTTTGACAAAGTAAAGAATATATTATCTTGTATGGGAGGAACACATAACACTCTGCTAGCCTTATTTCAGGATAAAAATGTTAAAGATATGAATAACGATGTAGCCTGTGAGTATCTTAGAATTTTATTAAATTTTTGGACTTTTAGGCAACTATGGCTCAGGCCTATGAGAACCTTAGGCACAGCTATATCTTAACTAAAGGTATCGATACATCAAAGAGATATGCAAAGCAATAACTGCTCAATAACTTATTTCTTTCAGAGCTGAAACCGGATCACTTACCCGGCCTGCCACGGACATAGCTGACCCGATTTACCCGTTCGAAATCTGACCCAAATGACACGGTCTTTGCTGAGGTGCGAGACTATTTCCATATGTTTATTATTAATTTAAGGAACATTTCAGCGTCCAATTTTTCGTGCTCTGGGAGTAAAACCCCTTTCTCGGTCACCCCCTGGAAGAAACACTGTTCAAACACAACAGCATATAACAAGGAAAGAATTAAGACTCTGATATGCCTTTCTGGTCAGTGGGTCAGGCCGGGTCCCAAGCATAGAAGCGATGACCCGGTTCCAAACTTGACCCGAATGGCCCGATTTACCTGGTGACCTGTTACCGCTTTGGTCTCTATTGCAAACAATCCCCCACCCCACAAAAAAAAAAAAAGAAAACCGAGGTGTCTTTCGTTCCAACTATAACCCCTGTGATGATTGGGCTGAAAAGGTTAACATTTGTAGGCGTTACTTAATTTGCATAAATATTGTACAAAAGACAGTCACGTTTGGCGGGGAAAATTCTCTAAGTCACTTTGTATTGAAATTATGCAAAATAATAAAGTATTAACAGGGTGACCAGGTTCCAAGATAGTGCCCAAGGTCACTTGTTCTGAATCAAGAGAGAAAGATTAGCTTTAATCTTCAAGAACATCTGATATCTTATCCGCAGTAAAATTCTCTGAACGTCAAAGTGAATACAGAACGAAACCAAGTTCCTGGACTTGTAGCTATGAATTCGTGAATCATTATTTTATAGACATGTCTTCAGTGACAGTCGCATCTGCTTGACAAATTCTGTACTTTAGTACCAGCAATGTCCAATTCGGTTACGATATATCCTGTCATGTTCTGCATCCCGAACGACAACTATGTTATTTGTGTTTCATGCAAGGAAGGATTTCATTATTTCACTGCCGCCTTAGCTAATGATTTTCAGCTAGTTATAGTAAGTTGTACAAAATTTCTTAAAATTTATTTTGCATCATTGATTTTTAAATAGTTTCCAGCTTTTTTTCAAGATGAATATGATCACATATTTCAAAATGGTTGTTCTTGAGTGTCTCTCCCATATTTTTATCCTCTCTATCATTCCTTGAATTACTTCTTTCAATTTCTTCCTTCTTCTTCATTGCCTTTTCAACTTTTCTTCTCTTTTTTACTCTCACTGGTTCAACTTCATTGCGTGACTTCTGTGGCTCGATGAATTATCTGAAAAGAGAAAAAGAAAAATGTACAACAGATTGGAATTTGGAAAACCTAATTTATATTTCTGAATTTCCACGCACAGTAATTCATAGTGAAAACTGAACTAATATCTCCTTTCAGAACTTTGCTTTTTGGTACTCAGAATAGATTTTCCTATTTGTAAGTGCCGCTTTTTTCGCACTTCATAAGAAGGTGCGTATATGTGTGTGCGGGAGGGGGAGGGGGAGTGACAGTGTCAACCAAGCGTCACTTTCAAACCAAAGAACTAAATTACCTCAGAGAACAATCCTACATCAGTTAGTTCTTGATTTATGTTTGATTCCTTCTCTGTCTATCGTAAAAATCGAAAACTAACCGAAGTTGGATATTTCTAATTGAGGTAAGTACCACAAAAATACTTCAGCCTTATCTGTTTCACAGAGAAGCTGTAGTTCAACTGGTAGAGAATTCCTTGGCTTAGCAATCGGAAGGTCATATTCTAACTTAGGTTTTTTCCAGGGATTTCCCCCAGTCACAGCAGGCAAAATCCCGGGATGGTACATACAAAACAAGGCCCTGGTCGACTATCTTCGAACATTCTCTCCCCCTCCCCATACCGGTCTGTAAAGGCTATAAAAATTCAAATTACTGATCACTTTCTTTAAAAAAATAAGGCTTGAATCCATATTGCTCGAAGTTCTTTCCAAATACAAGTAATGTCCTTGAATGTGAATACTTCCTCTCTGCCAATATTAAACCTTGCTGTAGTGCTCTTTGTTCCAATAACCACTTCTTCCGTATTCGTTTAAGTTTTATTTCCAACACACGTTCTTCACAGCTCCTTCGTATAGATCTTCCAGCATTATTTTAGAGGCTGTTTCTGTCTCTGTAAGAGAAACGACCGTATCGAGATATTTGTCATAAGTATGTGGAACGTAAATTTCATATATCAACATTTTTAATGGAAGCAATCGATTACAGTATTTAGTTAAGTACTGCTCTCTTGAACTTTGGATAAAATCGCTATCTTCGTTCACAGATATTGAAAATACCCTTCACAAACAGTGCGTTGTTTTATTAGTTGTTTATTACTCAGATCTGTTTCTGATTACAAAGTTTCGATACCATGTAATGTATCCTTCCGCATGGGACCTTTTCAATTCCGCTTAGTTTAGTTATTGAAGACTGAAAATTTTAGAAAAGATGTAAGGGTCAAAACGGAAATTTTACACTTACAACACTCCTCAGGTCATTCCGCTCAGCCCATTTATTACTACGACATCTACCGTCACGATTTTGTACTATTTGCAATGCTCTAGGAAATTCTAGTTTTGTTCAGGTTGTTAGGTTTGGTGGTACTCCGAATATTTTAACATCGGAAACGCAATTCTCGGAGGTTTTATTTTTGGCACTTATATCGTTTTACATTTCAAGTCTTCAATGTTCCATTTTTCTAACACACGATCAAAGGCGCGCATTTCGTATAAAACCACAGATAGTCATACAGAGAAGAGCCACACATTAATATCTGCACATTTCTTTCTGGCTTCGAAGAAGTTCGTTTGGTTACCAATAGATGTCTCTGAGATCAATAATCACCCTGATAAATTGAAGTTTCTGATTGGTTCGTACCGGCATATTTCAGCAAATACTGAACCAAGCAAAGAGTTTGTTTACCAGGATCTTTAAGAAAATATGCTATTGACCTCAGAGACATCTATTAGGAGAGACAAGAAAGCTTTCCGAAACCAGGAGCAAATGCACATGCGCTTAAGATTGTAGGCTACGATTCGTTATTATTAGGGCTCGGAAGTTGAAGACCTAAAAATTGCCTAAAAAAGACCTATAAGAAGACCTAAAAATATCTAAAAAAAGGACCTAAAAACGAAAAAAAGGACATAAAAATAAGATCCAATTTAATTAGAATTACATATTTAATGAATATAATGCTTAAGAAATACAAACTTCTGGTGGTATACAATATACAGTTAAAAAAACTATATCAATGAAATTCTTTGCTTTGTCTATTAGTTTTCATTTTTTTTTACATTGTTTCTGTTGTCCAAGTTAAGTCCTATATTTTGAACACTTTTGTAGAACACCCGGAGGCCAGGACACTTTTGGAGGAGCCCAGGACACCACATTGCCCCGCAACACCCTTAAATTATAATTGATCCACGTATCAGTTGGCACGTAATAAAAAAAAAATATATTTTAAATTGCAGGTGAAGAACAAAATGACTTTCCCACTGGATGTGAATTCGGCAGCCTTGACTAGCACGACGTATTAAAATAATTCTTTTACTGGGCCTTTTCCAGGAGCGGCTCAACCGCCCAAGGCAAAATTTTCACACGGGCAAAGAGACATTTTGCCCCTTTTCTAGTTCTAGCCTAAAGTTTACATTTTATTACAATGATTTTAATAATTTAAAATCCATTTTTCAAAAAGAGGGAGGGGTGTTTACTAATGCGATTCTGAGTTGCAATATAGTCTCAAGCAGACGTTATGGTCTGCCTCGAAGTTCCCGCCATCCAGCGCTAAACATGCAACACGCACCCTAGTGCTACGAACTTCCCTTTTCTCCGTGGTGGAAAAAGAAGATGATGCAACTGTACAGAAAAGTTACAAAACAATTTCTAAATTTTTTTAGGTTACTTCCACCCTAACGGCGGCGTTCCAGGCAACCGCCCGGGACTGATGTGGTGATTCGAGTTGAGAATGGCTAGTAAATATGTGGTCGAAAGATGAAGTGCAAAAAAAAAATCCGTTAAGACCCATAAAAAGCTTTAAAGAAGACCAATAAGCAAAAAAACACCAAAAAAGGCAAAAAAGGACAAATAAAATCCACCATTTTCTGGCCTACAATGACCCAAAATGAACATATATTATGTTAAGCCTCGTCTTTGGGCACTCGTAAAGAAAAGGATTTTTTTCTCAAATTCCGGGCCCTAGTTATTATATCTATTGATTTGTATCACAATTAAGCGAAAAGTCTTCATAAACTGAAAAGGTGCTTTCTCAAATAATTTCTAAATGAACTCTCTATGTATGTACACTCACATCAATAGAAAATGGCCGATAAATCTACTTTTTAATAAGTTCTACAATATGGCACTGTCAAGCCTATGTTCGACGTTGATTTAGAATAAGCGTTTGACACGTTGTGTTTGCCAGATTTTGAGCTTTCGGGATTTTTTTATTTTTTCAGGGTCAATTTTCAATGAATCTGAGTGTACTACAAACTGACTGCAACTATTAACTGCAAGAGACATATCTAACAAGAGCAGTTAGAATATTCAAAGCTTCAGTGAGAAATACGAGAGCTCAGAAACAAAAGAATACATTTTTTTTTAAAGAAATAAAATCGAGTTCATCCTTTAAATATGATACAAAATGGAGGATGAAAGCATTTTGTACAAAGAAGCCTTAATGTGTTCTTGTACAAAATATGAATAGCTTATATCAAGTATGTTTTATGTTATATAAAAATAAAATTAAGTAAAACTGATTCAAATTTTCAAATGTCCGTTTTATCCCTTTGCCTTTAAGCTCCTCATACAAGATAATTAGTAGAGGAGATCCAAGAAATCATATCTGACATATCCACTTAAAAATTTATATGTTCGTCTTGCCTTGCTTATTATTATTTTTACGTTAAACTTGAGATATCTAAAATTAAGAGAAAAAAAAATAAATAAAATTCATACAATATTCATGATACCCTATTCTGCATTTGTGACATAGAATTTTGGCCACTATAGATCTTCAATCTGAGTCACGAAACTATCACTGCTTGATACAGAAAAGAACGGGATGAATGTGTGGAAGGGGGAATTCTCGTATTAAGTAAAACCTAAGAGAGTTCTTTTCCCACTGCCGCAGAGAGAGACTCCAGAGAGGGATGACATTAAATGAAACATCGGACAAAACACACAAACACAGTGTGAGTGAGAAAAGAGAAAAGGGTTCATCAGTTGCAACAGTTCAAACCACTGTATCTATCTCTCCTGTACCCTATTCAACTAGTTTTTCTTTTTTTTTTTTTTGGTGGGGGGATTGAGGAAGGGGGTTCAACAACCACGCCCTTTTCATTTCACATCACTTGGTCTGTGCGTTTGCTCCTCTTCTATCACTGAAAACGGTAAAGGTTTATTTTGCAAGTTCACAGTCCAGAGGGCAACACTGTTTCGTTTCGTCCATCCGTCTTTTCATTCCGACCGAACGCTTGCTGAGGACAGTCAATTTGCATGGTAAAGGCCCCCCTAACTTGGTTAATAACCCTGGCCCTCGCGTCTCCGATGCCTGTAAACGCCAAAGAGCACAGAAAGAGTAGAATGGAAATAAGAGAGAGAGAGAGAGAGAGAGAGAGAGAGAGAGAGAGAGAGAGAGAGAAAGAGTGAGATGGGGTTAAAGCTTTTGTTTCCGGCGGGTAATGTTTCACCTTCTGTTCGCTAGAGGCGCCACCTTCATTTCTCTCTACTCCTGAGATACAGTACATTGGTGTATGTATCAGTATTGCCAACCAATATATCATCAAATGTGATATCCAAATGTCATCGGTATTTGTGTTACATTTTCAATAAAAAAAAAAAAAAAGACTGAGAGGCATTTTTATTAACCCCGTCAAATTTTTGGTTCTACCTTTTGAGTTCATTTTCTTGGTCTGCCTATTAGTAACGCAGGCTAGCG
This sequence comes from Lepisma saccharinum, assembly GCA_022664845.1. Classification (NCBI taxonomy): domain Eukaryota; kingdom Metazoa; phylum Arthropoda; class Insecta; order Zygentoma; family Lepismatidae; genus Lepisma; species Lepisma saccharinum. The sequence continues at coordinate 121,788 of JAGDQP010000250.1, forward strand.
CCTCAGCTAAAGGAGATTGAGAGAAACTGATTTAAGATTTGGGTTCAGGGGCCTACTTACACCAATCCTGTTTATATCTGTTGACTCTAAGGGTTGCCGGTCCTTCACATTTGGTTAGCTTTCTCCATTTCTACAATTCACCCTAGTTTCATTATAGGCACTCCGGTACGTTGTCGTCGGGTCATCCTTAAGTTCGTACTATAAACTTCTCCGTGTCACGTGGTCTAGTAGTAGCGGTCAGGGACTTGGAATCGTCACAAAGGAGGTACGAAGGTTAGAGTCCTTATATACCATATTGAATGAGTGATATTCCTCAGTTCCATCAGAAAAATATCGGGAAGACATATTAAAATCACGGTTGTTCCTTTCCTCAAAACCTTTCTCGCTAGAGTGATCGCGGAGGAACCTAATTCCTGAGATTTTTTTTGACAAGAAACACCTGTTTAATGGAACAATACCAGGTGCTACGTATAAAAACTTCTACACACTCTGTGCTTAACGTCATTCTATAATGATAATGCTGTCTACTTCATTATGTTCCCTGTCTGAGTGGATGAAGTGCACAATCAACGTTTTTTTCTCGACGAATGGCTCCATACCATAGTGGTTAAAGCGACGGATTGCAAATTAAAAGGTTTCAGGTTTGAATCCAACCACAAACAATTGCAATTTTTTTAACTGCATCTCAAAACGTGATAATAGGGTTCATAATGGAATAGATACAGGATGTAACCAAGATGTTTTCAGATATCAAGTTCTCTAAATCTACCGCAAAAATATACGTAATTCCGTTTATGAAAAGGGTGCTTCAGTAAAAGATTTTACTTTTCGATAGCGATCAATATCGATCTCGTATAACGATCCGCATCGATCCCTTATATCGGCCAATATCGACAAAATTGTTTGCCATTCGATATTCGTTTATATCGGATATCATCAATCGATATCGCAAATCGTTCGTTATTAATATCAACTGACATCTATATGCTATTTGGGATAGATGCTTAAAGATGAACTCCTCTGTAAAGCTGGAATGTGCTGCAGAATGCGAGGAAGCTAACAGTTCTTAATTTATGATTTCGTTTTAGTTAGGGATGTACCCGGTAGCTTCTAAAGACATTACCTCAGGTAGTGTACATCCAAGTATACAGATCGCAACCTGCTCATGGTATAACAATTGAAAGACACAGCATCGCTTAACAAATTGGAAGTTAATTTGCATCACATGATAATACCAGTGTTTATTGTAACCAAAAGGTTTAACCAGTGGTACACCAGTCCACCTATATGTGGTGAAACTGGTATACGAATCGCCTCTTCTGCGCATGCGCTATGAAAACTGACCACCTTGATATGACTTAACCTGTCTGTTCTCTGTACACAAAAGCTTTACTTGATTTATGGCGCCCGGACAGGGACTAAGTCACATATGGCGCCCGAAAAGGCTGAGTCACTTTGCATAAAGCTTCGCTGCTGAAAGGTGAATTATGATTGACTCCGGAAACTAAAATTCACCAATTATGGAGTCTCTTTCTATCATTTCCGCGACATCGATCTAAAGTTTGGTAGTTCTAAATTCTTTCGCTATGGTGCTAGTGTCGACTAAACGCAATAACGTGTGATTTGAATTTCCAATAAAGCTCTAATGTGATGGGTCTGCGTGATGAATTGTTTGTAGATGGGTGGATTTGAAGCAGGGGGATAGTGCGAGTGCACAGACCAACATCCTATGCCACGGAAGCTATCTTTTCAATCTTTACATCTTCCTCTACGTAGCTACTTTACCGGACTTGGCTTAAACCATGGTTTGAGAAAATAAGGATTCTTAGTTTTGGCAATATTCAAATAAATATTAGGAATTATTAACATCAATAATAATAATAAGAAGAATAATAATGATGGTTTTATATACAAAACTAAAGCGCGCATATAATATAAAAGTTCAATTTAGAACTATAAAAATGCATATTACAATTGAAATAGCTTCTTTCTTATAAGAATCGTTTATTGCATTCGTTAAAAAAACTATCAGCTTATTCTATAAGTAATATCGTTTTTTACACCGTGAGGAAAAGAACGATAACTTACCTGGAATACTACCGTTAGTCAGGAAAATAGCCTACATCGGACTCCAGAACACTCTGCCTCCTGTAAACCAGGTGTTGAATTCCCCGCTGAAAGAAGAACACAGCTTTTGTAGGCAAAATACTGGGTCACTGTTCGTCCACGTTGTTGTGTGGTCTAACCTATTCCCTAGTTTAAGGGAACGTGTCGGGTGTGGGGCTTTCCACTGGCTCACTCTCCGACACGATGAATAATCCTGCCAGGGTTTGAGTTAAATTATTTGAAGTGTGACGTCCCTCGACAATCACTACGCTTCAAAAGGGGTAGGTCCTCGGATTGACACGAGGACAGCGTGAGCTAATAATTGATGCTTCGAATTCCTCTAATATTTAATTTGACTTGTAACAGATTAATTTCGGGCACCAGTCAATCAAGCAAAAAATATACAACTTTTTACCCTTGTAAAGTATGCATCTCCCCACACCACAACGTAAATACATTTCTACCTAACGTCCAGATAAGTATCTACTTATAAAGGTTCGAGTGAGTGCATCTGTCGCAATCGGGATTTCCAAAGAGAGAAAATTTAAGCTGCAAAATAACTCAACAGAAAAAATATTACACTGAAGCGGACTAAACTTTGAAGCCTTAGGCAGGCTTTGTTTTACTGAAATCAAATTCCTTTTCCAAGTGAATGAATACATTTATTTCGTGCTATTCGTATCCTTCTTTTCTTTCTCTAATTGACATTTGAGCTCTAATGGAGAAGAATCTTGACTCTACCTGGAGAACTTGCTGAATAAGTCTTCGTGATGAACTCACCCCCCTCCTTCCCAATAGATATGACTAAATCGCGAGTATTCGATGCTAGGACGAGCAGTCCTATTTTTGAGTCGGGCTATCCTGGGACCCAGAAGGTGACAGGTAATATCAAAAAGAGGTCCGAAACCCATGTACATCTTTAAGAGATTCGAAACTAAGACCGGGCAGGTCTCAGTCGCCTAACCTGGACTCTAAAAATAATTACGCTGCTTTGGATCTGGTACCTGTTCAGTCTACGCGTACTTAGAAAAAAAAACGCTGCTTTGGCCCATCTACCACCAAAAACCTACTGGTAGCATGAGCAGAACTGAAAAGGTACAATCAGATCCATGGTAAAAACTTGCTAGCCACAAAAATCAGGCTCAATTCTAGCTAATCTCTTTAAGAAAAAAAAAACTTCTTGTTAATCAACTTCTTTAGACATTTGATAATTCTCTTCAGTGCAAAGTAAAATAATAAGATGTGTGCTCTAATAATCTATCGATTTATCCTCTTTTCTTAGAAAAAATTGGTCTTGGCTTCAGGGAGTGACTTAATTTACTTCTTACACCCTCGATATAGGATGAGCAGTCCAATATCAGAAAAATCAAAGACCAATGGGTGGAGTGGGATTTTTCAATAGCACCGAAAGACCCAGGAGGTCCCAGTACTCCCTTCTCTGAAATTATGACCAGATACAAATGTTATCCCTCGTTTCAGTTTTTAAGAATTCATGAGAAATACAATTTACGAAAACGTTTCCGTAGTTTGAAATTCAATCTCCCGAAGTTTGGAAAAAAAAATGAAGTTAAACCTCAAAATCAATAGTTGTTGAAATTGGGGGTTGTCGAGCTTATTTTCGGGGAATAAATTTGAACTTGTGAGCCCTTCCAAAATCTTAACATGTACATCTCAGTACTATGGATATCTACCCAGACTGCTAGTTGTACTGAAGACATCTCTCGCTCCTGACTCATCTGGAGGCGACCATGGCTAACTTCCCTCTCAGAGCCGCGAGATGGAAGTATTCTGCTCTGATACCAAGTTCGAGACTAGGTGACTGACTGATCGACTGACGACTGACGTTTGACTGATCAGCGTGGGAACTCTCTGAGAGTCGATTTCTTCCATTCCTGGCTCTCCAACAAAACCCTGCTTGGTCATCTTCACGCTGGACGTAATGGGTAAAGAGGAGACGAACTAAAAGTCTTTCCGACAGCAAAAACCAAGCTGAACATGGAAAGGGAGGGCTGCAACAATATCCATAGCAGCGACTGCCTTAATCACTTGAACTTTCTCTAACCAAGAAAAAAAGAAAGAATATATGTGCTGGAAGAGAACTCCCAGCAAGATTTCTTCTAGAGCTGAAATATACAGAAACAGAAATTACATACTTTAAATTACATACAATGCATTTATAGATATTTGAAATATTTTACATATAATGTAATATCCTTAATCCTAAATACCTGGCCAGGTTTGTCTTACTCTATACATACAGGAAAAATTTACATACAAAATTTTCAAAAAATAACATAAAATCATCTTAGCACAGGTCCATCTTGCCGCGTTATCACCGTGGATGAGCACACATTTGCGGTTAACAAGAGCAGGACGATTCTCCAACACTGCAGCCTGTAGGCATTCAAGTTGCTGACAGTAGGCATCCGTATCGATGGTCTGGTTACGTGGCAAGAGCTCAAAATGGATTACCCCACGGGATACCCCTCCATACTCAACATCACTTTGCAGGGGTGATGATCCTGTTTCGGCTCAGTTCCTGCGACCCCTCTTCAGATACCCACTGCCGTTTGCATGTAATGTTATGGTAGAGAACCCACTTTTCATTTCCTGTTAAATTCTATCCAGAAATGGCTCACATCTGTGACCTGTGAGCAGGAAACTCCAGATGTCAACTCGTTGCTGCGTCTGTTGAGGCGTTAACGAATGGGGTACCCATTTTCCGAGTTTCGAGTGGTACCCAAAGTTTTGCACATGACGATGAATGGTCGAATGGTTGACATAGAATTTGCTGTATAGTTCTTCAACAGTTTGCATTGGATTTGCCTCCACCACTGCTCACAGGATATCGTTGTCCAGCTGCACATGCCTCCCTTCTCGTGGCTTAGGCTGGTGTCCAGGCACTGTCCCCAGATCGAAACCTCTGGAACAACCGGTGGCACATCCGAAGCACCCTGACCATTTACGGCATCGATGTTCCGTGCCGCTGCGCTGGTTGGATGTCCCTGGTGACATTCATCCAGCATGACATGCCGTATGTTGTCCTCCGATATTAACATGATCAAACACAAGCCATTCTTCTAAAACGTGGAGTAGACCGTACAATTGCTGCACAATTAAATGACTCAGCTATGGCATGTGTCGTCTACTTCACTATTCGTTGCAGTGGTCATTGCAGTGGTCATCGAGCTTATGACATTATTTATGGGATAACCCGGTAATAAATGCTAACAAAAATGTAAAAGGACCTGTCATTTTCAGCGTCAGAACATTACAAACGGCCGTACAAATTAAGGTTGATAATCTATCTATCTTTCTGTCTTCCTGCTCTCTTTAAGACCATAACGTCAGTTCTTACTATGGAGAAAGCTAAGCAAATATAAAGGACCAGCCAACCTTAAGAGTCAGTTAAAGTCATAGTTCCATCTTATTATTTTAGACCTTGAGGAATCCGAACGGTATATGGCTCATCTCTGTCTGACTTGTAGTTACTGCGGTCTAGCCTAGATAGCAAGGTCAGTTAGTTGGTTTGAGCTTGTCAAACTTGATATTGTATTTAAGAAAGTGAGACTCATGAGAATGAAAGCACGTTAGGTTGCTTATATACTGGGAAGGACCCTTCCATAGAAGGCAAAATTAAAATTTAAAACAAAGAAAGGGAAAGGAAGAAGATTTCTTTATTTAGGGCTTTCCACCCGTGCGTCTTCACTTTTTGGTTTTGTGGTTTGCGTTCGGTGTTAGAAAGTTGGGGGTTCCTGTCCCCGATATTCACAAAATCACCGTGCAGGCACTCCCCTGATTTGTGGCAAAAAGGGTAGGGTAGAAACTAGGAGGACAGAGGTAGAAAACCCCAAATAGTTGAAGCTATTCATGAAGGTGGACCAAATACGACTGTAATAGACCGAGCAGCGACTTCATTTCTACCGGCAGCTGAAATTAACAAACCTTTGTCTTTTGAAGAGATGCTCCAGATATTGACAAATTGGTATAGAAAACATGGAACAGGAAAATAGAAGAACAAAGATGAATGGAAAGAGAAAAATAAAGAAAACAAAGATAAAAAGAAAGGGAAAACAAAAGACATGAAAAGAAGATATCAGAAATGTTGGCTGCAATGGATAAAAATCTGAATGATAAGCATGAACAATTATTGTAAAGTGATGATTTAGACAAGTATGTCAATGAATGGTAATATGACACCCAAAGAACCAAATAAAGAAATCAATAATGTTAAAGAAGATATTGAGATTACAAAACAAACTGTTACTGACTTAATTTGAATTTATTTTAAGGTCTTTGGGCATCTATGGCTTAGTCCGTATGGATGATGATGAGATGAATTGGTGGAATGAAGAAAGTGGGAGGAAATGGGAGCATCCCGAGAAAACCCACGCACCTCTGCAAAGCTCACTAGGTTTGTGTGTGTGTCTGAGAGAGAGAGAGAGAGAGAGAGAGAGAGAGAGAGAGAGAGAAGGTATATGTGGGGGTGTCACAGTCACAGATATGGGTGAAATTTGCAGATGAATCATGAAAAGGAGGAAATTATATTTATTCATTGCATATTATTTTTTTTGTTACATTTATTAGACAACATTTTACTATTTTCTCAAACATCATCTTCTGAGAAGTCAGGCCTTTCTCCTTCTGGTAGCATCGTTTGTATTCGCAAAACAAGAAATTACACATTATAAATGGCTGTGTTAATTTAATAGTTTTCGGTGTTCCAGAATGGCCATCGCTTGTTTTGTGTTAAATCAACACACAAAAAAGTTGATTTCGTTGATTCAGCACCATGGTTACAATATCATACTAGCGCTATCACAGTGATGAATCACCGAAATCACACAATAAACAGTGTCAATTTAACACGGAGAAGTGTTGAATTAACACAGGTACTTTTGCAGTGTACCAATTTCGGCATTTATGGAAGGAGGAAATTCCCAGGTACTTACAGATACTTCCCCAAATCATTATTCCATTTCAACTTTCTAAGGGAGAACTTTCTAATAGCTTGCTGAATGGTATCAGAAATAAAATTAAATTGAAACGATCATAATTTTCAAATGAACGTAATGGAATCTGAACTTAGAACATAGTACAAAATTTTCTATCAGTGACTTATCACTAACGCCGGACAGTAACATATGCAATATTTTCGAATAGATGACACGTTAGAACTCGTTGTTCATTACAATGGAAATAATGCAGTGTGATCATAGAATCAATTTGAACTCACAAAGACTTCATGACATGACCTTGTCAGACAGAGGACTTTCAATAGATCAGGTAAATTTAGAGTACTTTCATGAAATGTCGTGTTGGGTGTTGAAGATTACAGAAAGAACACATTTTAATAAACATTTATACGTAGATAATTTATGTGCAAGATTTGCTGTCGAAGAAGAGGTTTGTTACGTAAACGCTCTGTTCTGCATGAGTTATTAATGATGGCCAGAGGCGGCGTTTGGGGGTGGCAACTGGGGCAACCGCCCCAGGCCCCGCGTTCCGAGTTGATATTTTTCTTACTCAATGATATAAAAGTTGATTTGTAAAAAAAAAAAAAAAAAGTTTACAAATAAACTAGTTTCTATAGTTTCATGCGAAATGTAATGTGAAATGGAAATGAATAAAGAAGCACTTGTAATTAGCAAAGCAGTTTTTAAAATATATTGTACTTTCTTTAAATAAATTATGTCGGATTTTTTTTTTCATAAGAAACCGTTGTTCATTAAAAAAGAGAATATTTAGTAATAAATTTAGGGTTAGGAATTAAAGGAAGAGAGAGGTGAGAGGAAGCATTTAGGGGGAAGTTGCTTACTGCTTTATCAGCTTTAGATGTAACATTTCGGCGCTCAGCGATTTTTACTTGTACTTCGGCCCCGCGGGGTCATTATTGCCCTAGGCCCCGCGCTCACCTAACGCCGCCTCTGATGATGGCGAAATAATACTACAGAAAAAATGTACGGCTACCAACATGCACAATATTGGTTAGTTATTTCAACACTGATCCACAGAAGCCATGAGGAGTTGCAGAAATTTCATCGGTTAGAGATATTGTGAATTTCAACAGCACAAAACGAATCGAGATTTGCAGATGACTTGTGTTAGAAATATACTGAGGGTGGAAACAGAGTTTAATGTGCTTTTATTAACGGCATTGGTCTACCGTTAGATAACCTTAAACTAGAGAGTAACTTGTTATATCCTAGCCTCGATTCAGCTACGGGTGAAGTAACACAAGGACCAAGAGAAAAGGAACCACTTTCAGTTTCGTTTTGTGTAACGCTAACTCTGTGGTCAGGTTACATTTTTTTTAAAAATATATTTTAAAAATAATGGATAAATTGTGGTATTTTATAAAGTGGGTTGGATAATACTCATGATTTGAAAATATTTGTTATTGGTGAGAAATGTGAAGTCATGGACTATGTATGCCGTCATAAGCTATAAACTGACCTTGAAATATCTCGGCTAAAAGACTCAACTTCAAAATCATTGAAACATTTAATTTTATAAATATTAATATGTATTAGATGGGTTGGGTTTCAAAATTTCAGTATTGTTGTTGACTTGCTTCATATTTCAATAATAATAATAAATAAAATAAAAATATCTGGTGTAGTAAAAAGTAATCCATTATTTTTGCATGACATTGAAGGCTTGACTTACCATAGTTAGAATGATCCGATTTAGATCACATATGCGCCGTTTTGTTCGATAACGTGTTGCCATTTGGAAGGTAATATCATGATGCCTCTCTCATAGAAGCCCTTGTCCCTATTGGCAAAAAATTGAGACAGTCAATTTTCACAAGCCTCTCTTGACGGGAATTTTTCACCAGCAAACGTGTTCGCCATGGACAGGAACAGATGATAATCACTCGGTGCCAGGTCCGGACTATAAGGTGGATGCATAAGAACCTCCCAACCAAGCTCCCGGAGCTTCTCACTATCGATGTGTGTGGCCTGGCGTTGTCCTGGTGGAACACAATGCCTCTCCTATTGGCCAAAGCTGGCCGCTTCTGGGCGATTGCTGCCTTCAGACGGTCCAATTATTGACAGTATAGTTCCGAGTTAAGGGTTTGGCAGTAGGGGAGCAGCTCATAGTAGATAATTCCCTGAAAATCCCACCAAACACACAGCAAAACCTTCCTGGCCGTCAATCCTGGCTTGGGCACCGTTTGCGCCGGCGCACCGCGCTTCGACCACGACCGTTTTCGCGTGACGTTGTCGCAAGTGATCCACTTTTCAGCACCAGTCACCAACCGCTTCAGAAATGGGTCGCTGTTGTTGCGATTCAGCAGCGATTCGCAGATGGGAATTCGGTCCATGAGGTTTTTTTTGCGTTAACTCGTGTGGCACTCATACATCAAGCTTCTTTGTGTATCCAGCCTTATGCAAATGGTTCCACACGGTTTTTTGTGCAATGTTTAGCTCTTGGGCAATCGAAACAGTGCTTACATGACGGTCGGACGCGACAATGTCCATGATTTTATCGACATTTTCGACACTTGGCCTTCCAGTGCGTGGTACATCTTTGACGTCAAAATTACCGGAACGGAATCGACGAAACCAAAATTGCGCGTGATTGGCTGTTACAGTATCAGGACCATAAACACTATTTACATTTCCAGCCGATTGATTTGCGTTTTCGCCTTTATCGAAGAAAAACTGCAAAATATAGCGTATTTTCTCTTTGCTAGTGTCCATTTTGACGCGCGCTCACACAACACTGAGTCAACTCATCACAACTATCTGAACAGTGTTTGTAGTACTCAATCTCATCGTTTGAACGCCATCTCGTTGAACCCGATCGGACTTATACAACGCGAGCTAGAGATCACTGAAGCCATTTATTAGCAAAATAATGGAATACTTTTTACTACACCAGATAAATAAAACTAGGAGGTTTAAGTATGAAGGTATCTTAAGATAAGACCCCTTATATTATGACTTTAAAAGAATGTGTACACTATGTTTGGCTTCTTCGTGTTTTTAAACTTTGTACAGTATATAACTTTGTGATATATACGATATGTACTTCTTTTGTTTTTCGATTGTCTTTCTAGAAGAACTGGTAACAACTTTATATATATATAAAAAAAATACTACAATAAATAAAAGTTATGTGATTGTGCAATAATACAATTCGCGTGTTTACTTTCAATGTTTTTAAAAAGTTTGTTTTGTGTGTATAATTTGGTGTTTTCGTGATTACATAGGGTAAATCACTAAACCAGGAAATGCCACGCATGTATGTTGTTATGAAATTAATACAGTGACAAGCATAAGAACGTGAAGAATCATAGAATGTATAAAATCTAAACTCGGGGGGGGGGGGGAATGCCCCATTGTCCCTCCTTGCCGATGCCCTTGATTGTACACATTTGTTTTTCTTATTTACAATCCCTTTTATCCAGTTTAAATATAAATATCCATGCAAATGATGTAAATGTTTATGTTTGCATAACATTGACCTATAACAATATTGATTGTTTGATTGTTACGTATTATTTTCGTTAATGAAGTAATAAAAAAAAATGGTGTAATTTCTTGAGTAGAGATCAGAAATCGTGATTGGATGCAAAATATCCAAATTTCACGAGTATTTCTTGAGATAAAACGCACATTTCCCCCAAATATTAACAACCATCTACCCACCCATGTGATTTCTTGAGTGTTTATAAATTTTTTCGCGAATTCGCGAGATGCAAAATTGGAAATACCCTAATTATTACATAGTTCATTTATTGTGTACACGTGAACGGAGTAAAATCGGACTGCAACACGTTCTGTCGCAGTGGCACGAGTTTGAACAAAGAGGGTCTGAAAAACACATACGGTATGTTATGCTTTATGAGTTCCATCAGGTAACATCAATGCCATACATAATCGACGTCCGAAATGTCAAAGATGGTTCAGCAAACTCCATTTTGGAAACATCAACCTCACTGTTAGTTTACGCCACAATCGAGCTGGATAACTACGTTCTGCGAACGGCGGTTTAGGAGAATCCACGTCAAATGATTTGAATAATTGGCCTCAATCCTCCATTCGACTTATTCAATCGTTCATCGTCATCGTCAAGATTTTGGAACTGCATCCAAATCGAAAAACTGTTCCCCAATGAGTTGATAACACGTCAAAAGAAGTAGCATGTGGGCATTTGTAGTGCCCGAACCGTTACAAAAGGGGAGACCTTTTCTTGGAAAGACCTTGTTAATGGGATATGAAAAGATTCCCCTTGGAACGCCGTAGTGCTTAATAGGTAGAACGAACGATACACGGGATTGTGTTTACTCCCAGAACCAGTTTACTATAAAATGTACAAGTACGATACAAGTTAATAAAAAGAGCGTTCCGAACCGGGATTACAAGTGAGTTTACAAAAAGTTATGTCCTCCTTTTTCTTGGTTTATGCCTCAGAGAAGTAGGTTAGAGTCCTGCACCAGTTCCGTTGCAAACCGTGTGCCAGGGAAGTGTTCCGTCTCCGTTGCGAGTCGTGAACAGTTTTGTGTTTAGGGAGACACTCCAGTTTCGTTGCAAACTATGGTAGGAAGGAATCATACCAGTGCCGCGATGCCGTTGCAAACTGTGTATGAAGGATTGCTTCATCTCCGTTGCGAGTCGTAAGCAGGAAGGTTAGAGAGAGGGGGACCACCCAGACGAGAAGACTTGAGGTTAGCCAGCAACGCAAACTACGGCACCGTTCCGCCTACTCCTCGAACATTACCGAAGTTTGCCGAAGTAAGTTTGTAAAGTAAAAGGAATGACTACGGACAAATTAGTGCGGCAAATGTTTACGGAAAAACAACAAAATTTAAAAAAGTTTTCAAATATTTATTTGAAATTAAATTAAAGACACTTACCTTATTTATACAAAAGAATCCATGTGTTGAGGTTATAACGTAGGCTAAATTTTCCAGATAAGATACAGATAAGTGGGAGGGAGCGAGTTAAAAACACAGAGAAATTCGATGCGAAATACTCCAATATATACACATCACATCAAATTTCAACTGGTTTTCTTTTTAAAAATAAAATAAAACGAGTTTCCAGATCAATAAATACATAACATCATATTTTTAATAAAAGTTTTAAAACATCATATTATTAAAAAAAAGACACTGGCCTATAGGCCCTGAGCCTTCCCCAACGCCATCTGTCTGTGTTTGGTGGAACTACTTCCACCTGAGTAATGACTGTGTGGTCAGCACCGCTCATACTTAACCACGAACAGGCGTATCAGGGGCTTACCAGACCGAGTGTGGCCGTCACGCCTTTATTCACGTGACTCCCCAATTTGCCTCACGACGCTGGGTGGACGCCGAAAAGTGGGACTCCAGCCGGGAATTGAACCCGGGACCACGCGGACATGATTCCAACGCTCTAACCACTAGAATGTGGAGCCCCACATCATATTATTATTTTACATAAAAGTTTTAAAACGCAAGTTCCAAGGGTCCTTACTAGATGTAGTGTCGGCCGAGCGCTCATTTTCAAAGTTAAAACTTTCAAAGAGCTTTTTAAGGAATTCTGTAACTTAAGACAGACTCAGTGAACTCAGCCGTGTCAGTTTTACACGTGCACTGAAAGGGTCAGATCTTTCTATGTTTAAGTTACGTAAGCAATACTTCCGCATCCGGTAAAGACCCTTCTTTAGATTGATTGATTGAATTGTTATGAACGTCCTAAATGAGCTATGCGCTCATCATAGACATTCAGATATTCATAGAATGTTCTACGCATACACCAAGAATATCGTAAATAACCTTGGAATATTCCAATGTCTCCACGAGGATATTGATAGAATGTATCTACGCTGTATGAGTTAATAAACTCCCAGTAATAAATAGGTAAATATATATCCCCCCCGTTTCATAACAAAACATCATGTAGCATGTACACGCATTAGCGCTTTCCATAACGATACCTCGTATTGCAAAAATTTTCAAACAATTGTCCATATTTTGGGTTATACTTGTCGGATTTAATTGATCTTTTTTAAAATTAAAGCTTGAGTGACAAGCTATATTTTGTGTAGACATTAATTTTACTAAAGCCAGTCGTTTCAAAGTAAAACATTAAATAAGAATTTTTTAGGCTAAAATGAAATAGTTTTACATTTAACTGAAAAACTATTAGATTTATGAAAATATTTCTCATAAATAAAATTGTAACCAATGCAATTATCTTTAATTTAAAAGAAGAATGATTGAAATCGGATAACTTAGAGTGGAGATATGTTGATTTTAATAAATAGCGTCGATCGCCATTTTGAATTTCCGCCATCTTGGATAGCTACTTTTTTTGGAATGTCCATTACGTATTTTCGTGCACTATACATGTCAGTGTACAAGTGCTGAAAGTTTCATCTGGTTCCCCCCACTTTATCCCAACAACTTGTCTGGCACAAAGACTAATAATGTATTTTAAAGTTGATAGTCTTTTGAAATTATTAAAATCTATTTCTATAACATCGTATAATCTCATTATTACTACAACAATAAAGGTAATATTTTCTTTTTTTACTTGTGTCATTGTCACCTTGAAAACCAAAACTGCAAAATCTTAAAATGGAACAAGCCCGGACAAGACAAATGGAGGACATTATCCTGACTTTTGACAAGGTTTTAGTATTTCTTGCTGGAGGATTCATATACTTAAAATACCCACTGAAAACTTCTGTAACAGTTGTCGACAATATCACTTGCATCATAGCAATTATCTCGCTATTGTATCTTCTTTTGCAGAACGTCAGTACTTTTGAAATAGAAGACATTGGTTTCCAGTATTTGCTTGGAATTACGGCAATGTCATCCTTAATCTATGGTTGGGAAACAATGCGATTACTCGATACCTTTCAACCCGATAATATACTTACAAGTTTTATTGTGTTCTCTTATGTGATGGGAAATTTCCATGGCTTCGTACTAGAGTTTATCTTAGCGTTTGTTGATGTGAGTTACTTTGGATTGGTTCTGACAATATCTTTGACCAACTGTCCTACGACGCTCGACAATCTTCCTTGGTCTCAAGTCATACACTACGAGACTGTCATTGCATCATTATTGCTATGCTCTGCAGACGACCTGGGCATTAGTGATCATAAGAAGAGAGTATTCGATTACGTATTTTTAATTGTTTTATGCGTGCCAGGTACCTTGCTGGTGAACAGTGTCCATGAGATCATGTGTGCAGGTACTTGACTTAATGACTGAGTTGTGGAAGCTTCGTACGAGTACACTGTGTTTTGTTAATTTTGGTTGTTGAACGTCATGCAGAACAACCAGACGCTTGATTCAAGAACTTTAGCATTCTTTCTTTGACATAAATATTAATTGTTCTAAGAATGTTATTCATTTGTTAATTGTTCTAATTCAAATCAATATTAAATAGATGTAGCATCAAATATAACTTGAACTTGTTACTAAGGCTACCAAACACCCGCAGGCAGGGTTACCACTCGTGCCGATTGTGTTGGGTGCATCCCGATTCCCGCGTTACGATTCGGTGCTCGTCACAACACAAATTGTCTCGATTTTCATCGTTCAGAATTGAAGCATTGAGAAGATTTTATTATTTGATACTTTTAAGGATAAAACTACATTTGTTATTTCCATGAGATTTATAGAGATCATTTTTAATTTTCCTACTTCTTTCCAACTTGAGCGTTAACACATTATGATAAAGCGATTCTTTGCAAGCTAGTTCCTCCTCGTTATTAAGCAAACTAGACTCAGGACAAAATGACTCTTATTTGCAGGAAAACGTTTAATTTTTGAGTGTTGCTTGCCTCTACATGTATGTCACTTGTTTGTTACGTTGAGAAGGCACGATTGTTTTCAGTATTTCTTGTAAGTTTATGAAAGATCTTCAAACCATAAGGCTGGTGGTGGCTGTAAAACCCACCAAGTCCCAACAGCAGCAACTCTAAGGATCGAACATCATGAACCTTGCCACCTCGCGCCAATTTCCATTATTCCTCTTATATGCTGTCACCAAGGGACTTGGCTCATCCATCCTCCATTTCACCACTTTTTAGGGTTGATGAACACGACTGAACATTTTGCACCTCTGGTGCTTTTGCTTCAATTTCACAGCTTTTTGTACGTGTATAATATGTATATATATATTCGTTTCGCTTTGCTGGGGGGTGCCCCCAGACCCGCCGACCCCTGTAGCAGGCTGCACCCACTTTATCCTAGCCAGACTCTCCGGGGGACTGCGCCCCCATGGTGCAGATCTGTCCCTATATCAAATGCATAGGGGAGGTTTCCCTTATTTATTGTAACCTACTGGTGATGGTACAACTTCATACCAAATTTCGTTTCTCTAGCTTCATTGATTTCGAAAATGTTTTTTCGAGCGGACATTTTGGATTAAGGATCGTGATTTACTCTTAACGTTTTCTTATATTGTCGGGATCTACTCGTGATGGTACCTTCAAACCAAATTTCGTTTTTCTAGCTCCAACCGTTCAGGCTGTGTATTCTTTGAACATTAAATATGGCGTTCATTTTGAGTCCAAGGTGGCGACTTTTCCAAAATGACGGAATTTTCCCTTTACCTACTTATCATCCTCCATCTGCATGCCAAATTTCATGTTTCTCACTTATTGCAAACGTTTTAAACAATATAATGAGTCAGTGATTGAGTGAGTAAATGAATCAGTGAGATTAAAAAAAATAAAAAATTCAGAGGTCCACAGCTCGAATATGTTTCAAGCTTCGAATATGAAATTTTGAACACCTGAACATATTTGCCATATCTTCTTCACTACGGAAGCTAATATTCCCATCTTTTTTCTTAATGGGCATCGAAATCGCCGTTTTCGACATAAACTCTTGTTCCTGTCTAACATGCTTCTGACAGTGCTGACGTTTTGTGACGCAGAACTTGGCTGCATGCACTACCGTGCATGTTGATTACTCATAATTGAATTTTGAATTTATTTTAAGGCATTTAGGCATCTTAGGCTCAAGCCGGGATAAGGTGGGGGCGAGGATGTTGGAAAATAGACGGCCAGGGCCTAAGTTGTAGGTACCACCCCTCCAACGTTCTACCAATGAACCTCGGCCGGTCGTAATTACTCATAGGCATTAATTCTTCTGTGCACTATAGATGGATGTGGAAACTTTAACAAAAATTAAAATAACCGGTTACATTAATGATTATTTTAAAGAGGTTTGTCCTATTTCTTTGAAGCGCATTGGCTACTGTATTTAGGTTAAGTTTACTTTATATACTCCAAAAATGTAAAATTACGAGGAGAATTGTGCTCTTTTACAAAGTGTGTGTGTGCAAGTGTTGAAACACAAAATATTAGTTTCTTGGAAGTGTGAAATAAGAGTGGAAGAGCGGAACGTCTGAAGGTCTCTTTTTTCTTGCACCTGCGTTCAGGACATGTATGTGATGTGCTTCACGTATAGTAATAAAAAAATAATACCTAACCTGGCTTTTTCTAACCTATCTTTGCTCTCGATTACTATCTTGATATACTGGTCGTGATTTTTGTAGGAAAATATTAGTTATTCATAACACGAAGTTATGTCATTAGTGTTCCTCCACCTGCCGCCATATTTACCCGCATTGAACAACTCAAGTAAGTATTTGACGAGATAGTAATGAACTAATGATACATTACTTTTCGTAACGCTTTCTGGATTATTGGCTGTCGCTATACGTGTAAATAAGTGTTTGTTATAATAATTTGTTTCCAAGAAAATGAATAGTATGAACAAGGAAGGGCGCCCAAGTTGTGATTTTCAGAGGGGAGCAAGGATAAAGTGACAATTTTTCTATCATTTAAACAAAAAGTTATCAACAGGTTAATCACGACAATGTTTACTAAGTTAAGGTACAAAAACTTAAAAAGAACCATGTCATGAAATATATTAGACCTACCTTAAAGTATACTGGAAGTTGATTGGGAATGCTTAAAAGAGTATAACAATGTTAATGACTTAGTAAACTTTATCATATCATTTATGACATATTTGTCATAATATCAATAATGATCCAGGTCAACTGTGGAAATTTATTAAAAACACAACATCTTCCTCCAAATATATTAAAATTTAAAGATCGGGATTTGTGTAACAATGAAGAAATAGCTAATACGTTTGCACAGTATTTCCAATCAGTATTTCTATCCTCTTCTCAACCGTTCAGGAATTTTGACAGTAATTCTATGGGCTACGAAGAAATTGGAATACTGTCTGTTGACCAAATACATTTGAATGAAATAGAAAAGGCCGGCAAGAATCTAAAATCCAAAACGACAGTTGGATCTGATGACATACCCTCCTATATAGTCAAAGGATGTATTGAAAAATTTAAATATTTCCCATTGATTGCGTTCAACTTGGCACTAAAAACATGCATTTTCCCTAACAAATGTAAATCTGCTTAAGTTGGTACTATCCCTAAAACAAACGACAGACGAGAAATTACCAACCAGAGGCCTATAGTAATCTTACCAGTCTTTTCAAAAGTTTTTGAACAGATTGAATATCAACGAATTATTAATTATGAGAAGCCATTTATCTCAACCTGACTTCATTGCACACAAATCCACAGTAACGAACCTTGCAATTCTTACATATTTTATGGCAAACTCTTTGGACGAAGGAAAGCAAATCAATGTGATTTATACTGACTTAAGGCGTTTGACAGGGTTAATCAGAATTTATTATTAGGTAAATTAAATAACGATCACTTATCTTCATCCTTGATTAGGTTCATGTGCTCTTATCTAACTAATAGCAGACAGTTTGTTCTATTTAAGGGATACAAATCTGATTAATATACAGCACTGTCAGGAGTCCCGCAAGGCTCTAATCTTAGACCCTTTTTATTCATCTTGTTCATTAATGACCTATCGAAATTCATACCGGATAATGAAAGTGATATTTTGCGGATGACCTCAAAATATATGCTAAAATCAATTCCGTGGAAAATATCATAAAACTACAACATAGTTTTGACAACTTTACTAACTGGTGCAATAACAATCAACTTTTAGTCAATACGAAGTTTTATAATTCAGTAGAAATAAAACGATTTTTCGATTTAATTATTAAATTCATAAGTATGCATTAAATAGGCCCGACGTAGTTAAAGACCATAGTGTCACGTTTGATTTGAAATTAATGTTTAAGAACCACATAACAAATATTACCAATTAAGCTTTTAAAATGCTAGGATTTGTAATAAGTATGGGAAGAGAGTTTAACAATGTTTCTACATGAGAGAAAATGTACAATGCTTATGCCCGTTAGAGCAAAGGCATTTCTGATCTGTTATTTCTTGGGAATATAATTCAAAATGGCTTAGACTGCACAGACTTATTATCATTGTTACAGTTTCGTGTCCTGTCATAAAATAAAGTTTGTCCATTCAACTTTTAACAAAAAGAACTCATAAGTGTTAATTCACCTACGGACTATAGATGGATCTGGAAACTTTAGCACAAAAATTCAAATCAGCGGTTACACGAGTCAATATTTTAAATCGTGTTTGTTCAGTTCCTTTGAACTGTATATTGGCAACTAACTTTTCAAGTATGCTTGTCTATATATGTGTGTTATAAGTTCGTTAATTTTCCTTTTGAGTGGAACGGTTGCTCTATAGTGCTGCCAAGATGACTTGAGCTGTGCCAAAAATGCGAACTAAAACATCCACCCACGCGCTGAGCCAATAAGGGTTCAGCGGGGCGATAACCGAGGGAGTCTTGAATGTGTAACGCTATTGCCAAATTTAACAAGAGGTTCAGTTGAAATAAGGATGGTTGAAAAGGAGAATGTTGTGGAACGCAGTAAAGAAAAAAAAAAAAAAAAGAGCGAAGTGATAAAGTTTTGTGACGATGAGAAAAGTTGAGGCCACTGGGTGTTTCCCATAGAATGAGCAACGGAGAGAGCAGCTGCTGCTCTGGAAAGTTAGGATCTACTAGGGGTGTTAGGAATTCCGGAATTCGGAAAGTCTGTGACTCAAGCGCTTACCTTTTGCGCTTAGGGTCATCGGTTCGATTCCTCTTCTTGCCATGTGAGTTTTGTGGTGGACAGACACCGTGTGCATGGGATTTCCTGGGGTTTCTCCCAATTTTCTTCATTCCAATAAATCATCCCATCATACTCCATCAAGTCTCTGCAAAAGTTACCTAAAACTTATATGCTCCAGACCTTAAATTCGAATTCAAATCCGGAATTTTGACCTGTTGGCGGTGGACCGTTCTTTTCTATCATTAGATTGGCGTAGCATTCGGGAGGTCGTCGGTTCGATCCCAGCGGCCAACCATCCTGACTGAGGTTTTCCCAGAGTTTTCCCTCAGTCACACCAGGCAAATGCCGAGTTGGCATCTTCAACATAGGCCCTGGCCAACACCTTCCCGAATTCTTTCCCCTCCCCTATCCCGACCTGAGCCGTAGGTGCCTAAAGGACATAAATAAAATTTAAACTTCTATCATTTGGTGGTGGTGAACCGACATTCGGAAATTCACACATTTCAGAATTCCCACTTTCCGAAATTCCGGAATGTCGGAATTCTGGAATTTCGAATTGCTATTTAATTAGTAATCATGTTTCTCACCTTTTAATGTTTTACCTGTATTGTTTTTGAAAGTACGAAATGCACAGGGCGAGAATAAGATTTTCCTCCATCTCAAACTCCACTCAGCAGCACACAAGGAAAATGGGAAGGTGTGTGTACCGTTTGTTTTTCAACTCCCTCACACGACTGAAGGCAAAGTTCATTTTGCGAAGTGTGGCAACATAGCTCTACTACGGGTGTTAACAGGATGCGAAATTCTTTCAAATGACAGCAGCGCGTCAAAAGGAAAATCAGATGTCGAGACATTTTGGCACTACTATAGTTATATTGCATAATTTGCTTTAAAATTAATCGACAAACTAAAGAACGTCAGAATACAACGACTACACGACACCTATTTGTGAATACTTACTTCTTCGTTTTTGGTTTATTTGAATTCAAGGTTCCTCAGATTAGCTCATCGTATGCTTTTCGTTACATCGATGCCTGAGATTTATATTGTCGTATATCCTTAGGATTTTACTAGATACGACAATATAATACATTCCTCAGGCGTCCACATTAAGTCTCCGTGATTGTTCTGTCCCAACATATTTGTAAAGATTTCAACTTCCTGGATCAAATAGATAATGAAAATACTTTTTATTGTAATTCTAGACATCGTTTCTCCTTCATTCAGAAGATAAGAATCCATGATAACAGTGATATAAACGAGATATCATCAGACTTTTATTGGATCATAAAAAATCACGTATTGATTATAGCAGTAATAGTTATGTTGTGATGTATCGTAAGGTGCTAAGTCGAACTAGCAAACAGAATGGGATTGTTTCTGGAGGAGGCTGTCCAGTTTGAACATGTTCTATTATCGGTTGACTACTAACTGAGCTATGGATTTTCAGACGTTTTCACCAAGTTCAAGTAGCTCCCACATTCAATTCTTTTAAACAGTTTTTTTTTAATTAACAATCGTATACCAAAGGAGGAGGGGGAAACCAGCTTGGTTTTTTGTGATTAGTTTCTGTACCTTTCAGAGTTATGATTTGAAATTTTGCGACTTTTAGAATATTCCCTTTGCGCATATAGTGCCGTAGAAATGTATTTCTCCTATCAACAAATAAGAGGATTATTTTCCTTTTTTAATACCTACCCATGAATTCCTTACATATGCGCTCGTTTTTCCGTAAACGACTAACATATCTTCATCACCTACGGTTCGCTGGTGATATAGTCCTGTTTGCTTTAAGTGCAGAAGAACTACAAACCAGAATGGAAGAACTGAGTAACGAGAGTTCGAAAATCGGCCTTAAAATGAACTTAAGTAAAACAAAAGTAATGTACATTCTGCAAAGAGGGAAATAAAGATAAGCGGAGAGACAATAGGCATAGTTGATGAGTATATTTACCTAGGCCAGCTCAAAACATCGAATACCAAGTTGACTGATAAAATTAATAGAAGATGTAAAACGGGGTGGAGTTCGTTTGGGAGACTACAGTTAATTTTCAAAAGCAATCTACCAATGTGTCTGAAGCGTAAAGTTTATACGATGTGTTTATACGAAGTTCAATGTGTCTTTCCTGTGATAATGTACGGCTGTGAAACTTGGACATTGAATACGCATACAACTGAAAGATTAAGATTCTCACAAACAGCAATTCTGAGATGTATGCTAGGAATAACTAGGAGGGACAGGAAGACAAATGAATGGATTCGCGCACAAAAAATGTAGAGGATGTAATCAAGACTGCAAAGAAGAAGACGTGGATATGGGTCGGTCACGTAGCTAGAGGAACAGATGGAAGATGGACGTCAAATGTACTACATTGGATTCCTTGAGAAAAGAAACGACGTCCAAATGCAACATGGGTAGTTGAAATAAAGCGCTTTTCAGGTGTTACTTGGATGAGGATAGCAGCAGACTGAGATATGTTGAAAGAAAAGTGGGAGGCCTTCATCCAGCAGTGGATAGAAAACGGGTGAATAGAAAACTAAGATGATTGCTTAGTTTTATCGCTAAATTTTACATCTATATACATTAGATTGGTTCAGAAATTATCGAAAATTTGTGTTAGAGAAAAGGTTGAAATAATACTATAAAGCAAAGCGTTTTCCGTAGAGGGAGGGCGTTCCCCATACCTCTCTCGGGATTAGCCACTGATACACAAATTAGGTCGGTTCGAAAACAAATCGAAAAATGTTCTTGTAAATTGTTCAAATAATATTACAAAAAATAAAACATTTTCCATTGAGGGAGCGTGCTCCCCCCATGCCGGTCTCTGGTTACACCACTGAAAGGTAACTTAAAATACATATTTTTGCCCTATCTCATTCTAAAATGTTCAATTATACATATCTTATCTGATTTCTTACTTATAAGGCTAATTACACTGATCAGAAGTTTTTTGTTCCTTTGGTGTTTATCGGTGGAAATTTAGAATTGGTACGCGATTGTTAAAGTTGTTGAAGATGGTTTATTAAAATGATCAATTTCTACTATAAATATTGTCTGTCTGTGGTAGCACAATTATTGTCGTGTTTTGAATTGTAAGAAACAGTGTATTCTTTAATAAATATAGAGTTTTAGCTTCATTTTAGTTATCTTATCCTTAGTCTGTTCTAGGTTACATAATCGTTTTCCATCGTAGGGATGCTCCGTGGTTAAAATGTTCGGTAACGCAACAATAAGGGAAACTGATTCTACGAAATATCCTTTAAAAGTCAGGGCTCAGTTAGCCGTGAACCAATAATAGAACAGACTCACCAAAGAATAATAATAATAATAATCGACTGGATCCATTGAAACTGTCGTAACACTTTAAGAATTATCTCAATACGTCGAAAACAATAAAATACAGGAGGTCAAATGATCTTTGGGGAAAAGGTCGTTTATAGAGTACTTGGGCAGTATTGTTTATTATTATTATTATTTGTTGCATATCATGAACAGACGTATCTCGCACCACCCACGCTCCCTTAATTTGAAAATCCTGGGCAAGCTACTGACCTACCGTTGGGAAGAAATTCATAGTCGTAGCATTTTCATTATATTGAATACTACGTTATATAGCGAACTTAAAACTATAGTTGGAAACTCTGGTCAGCGCATGTGTCTCTACAATCTGATTGTACTCTTTGCTGGGTGTCAGTGTTGAGTGCATATGAGAAAGAGAAAGAAAGAGGGAGAGAGAGAGAGAGAGAGGGAGAGAGAGCATCAGGTTGTCGCGTGTGTGCTATAAATGACAATAGTTTAGCTTTCCAAAGTTCTGGAAGTAATAGCATTTGGAACAAGCGATAGTACCTCGAAGAGAAGTATATATATATAAAGTAACATTTTACTAAACAAATTAAATATTCCATATAGTCCAAATAAATAAATAAATAAATGAGAATACATATCATCATCATCATATTCAGCCGTTGTCTATCCACTGCTGGATGAAGGCCTCCCCCCTTTTCTTTCCATGTACTATCACGGTCTGCTGCAATCCTCATCCATGTTGCTCCTGAAAAACGCTTGATTTCATCACCCCATCTTTCATTTGGACGTCGTCTCGGTCGTTTCTTTTCTCTAGGAACGTGTCTGTTCTGAACAGTTTCAAATTCTCGAGTAACCGTAGAATGGTCAACTGTTACAGTCCATGAAATTCATTTTATCTTATCTTTTAGGATGGTCAGATGTAAGCTGAAACTAAATACTAGACTTGAGAGAAAGAAGCTTATCAGAGGAAAAACACCAGTTTTAGATCTGAAAAATCTTGGAAAACACAGACACACATTCGAAATAGAACTAAAAAACAGGTTCAGCGCCTTGGAAGAGTTAGAGGATGAAGAAGACATCAACAGCAGAAATAAACTACTGACTGAGATAATAAGAGAAACAGCCAAGGAAATAGCAGGCATCAAAAAGGAAAAGAGAGCAAAATCTGAGAAGAAACTAAACTTTTGATGAAGAAAAGCAGGGAAATTAAAGAAGAGAAAAATCACATAAAGAGGATTGAATACATACAACTAAATAAAACCGTAAGGAAGAAAATAAGAGAGGATGTACGAAGATATAACGAAAATCTTGTTAGAAATACAACCAAGGAAAACAAGAGCCTAAAGAAAACCAAACAGCAGCTCATGGTAGGCAAAAAATAAATAATTGCAGTTAAAAGACCAGACGGGACCGTAACACGAAATAAGGAGGAAATTATAAAAATATTTGAAAATTTCCACAGAGAACTGTACTACTCCGAAGAAGAACTAGCAAATGATGATTGAGAAGAAAATGATATAGATGTCCCAGACGTATTGAAAGAAGAAGTGGATAAAGTACTTCGAGGGATGAAGAACGGAAAATCACCAGGAGAAGATGGACTCACAGCAGAGATGTTTAAATGGGGAGGTGAAAAAATGAAAGCCGAAGTTGCTAAATTATTCTCTATGTGCCTGAGGAAGAGAGAAATACCCAGAAGTTGGAACAATGCCATTATCATTTTGTTGTACAAGAAAGGAGACAAAGAACGCTTCGAAAACTACAGACCAATTAGTTTACTGTCAGTCCTATACAAAATGTTCACCAAAGTTATTTTGAATCGTATTGAACGAGACTTGGATTTTAATCAGGGAAGGGAACAAGCCGGATTTCGTCGTGGATTTAGCACAATGGACCACACACAAACATTGAATGAAGTTATGGAAAGGACTTCCACTGTGTCTGGGATTCATAGATTTTGAAAAAGCTTTCGAGGCATCATCGAAAGTGCATACATCAAGTTACTGCGAAACATCTACTCGACATCAAGGCATCGAAAGTGCATACATCAAGTTACTGCGAAACATCTACTCAACTGCCACATATGTCATTAGACTACACCAAGAAAGTTAAATATTTAAAGTTGGAAAGGGGTAAGCCAAGGAGATTGAATTTCTTCAAAACTGTTTTCTGCAGTCCTGGAGAGTGTGTTCCAAAATTAAAACTGGAATGAAGTTGGAATTAAAATTAATGGCGAATATCTTCATCATCTACGAGTCGCTGATGATATAGTCCTGTTTGCTTCAAATGCAGAAAAACTACAAACCAGAATGAAAGAACTGTGCAATAAGAGTTCGAAAATAGGCCTTAAAATGAATTTAAGTAAAACAAAAGTAATGTACAACCGTCATGCTGCAAAGAAGGAAATAAAGATTAACGGGGATACAGTACTCATAGACATATATATATCTTGCTTTAAGAAACATAAATAATTCGTTTGGAAAAGAATAAGAATGTAAACGGAGGGTCCATGGTTCAGTTGGAACACTGTTGGCTTAGCATTCGTCGAGAGGTTCTAGGTTCGATTCCAACTGCAAACCATCCTGACAGAGGTTTTCCAAGATTTTTCCTGCTATACCAGGCTAATGCAGGAAATGGTACTTACAAATTAGATTCTGGCTGATTGTCTTCCAACATCCTTTTCCCCACACTATCCCGGTCTGAACCTGAGATGCCTAAGCGTAATAAAATTAATTTAACTCCGAGTAAAACAACCACAGGTGCAAAAAATTCAGCGAAGTTCGTCAGCTTTATAAAGTGGTGAAATGGAGGATAAATGAGTCAAGTTCCTTGGCGACAGCGTGTGAGAGGAACACTGGAAGTTGGCGCGAAGTGGCAAGGTTCACGATGTTCGAGCCTTAGGGTTTGAAGATCATCAACCTTTTCATACTGATATCACTTATTTTCTAGGGCTGCTTATTAAAAAAAATTCATAGTCTTCATGCAATTGGGTCGCATCTCGAAAACGGTAACTCCTATCAACAGGCCCCCCCAAAGCCCCCCCCCCTTCCCGGTACAACCCATTTGGGGCTAAATCAAAAAGACAAACAGAATGACAGACAAACTTTTCTATCATTTGTAAAAATATTGTGATTCGGATAAAAAAAAAGTCGTAACTTTTGAACCCCTTGACCGATTTTGACGTGTATACACCGTTTGAAAGGTATTGAAGCGTACATTAAGTTTCGGCGCCTATATGGTCTGGGGTTAGTGCTATCATCAGAAATTTGAAATCTCGATTTTTGTTTTTCGCACCGCCCAAGAGAAGCCAGGAAACGTCTTAGTTCTTGCAAAAAGCGTAAATATTATGTACAGGATGTACTATTATATACACAGTTCAGTGCGTACATAAATCCTGGTGGAACTCTTAATTTTGCAAGTTTATTATGCCTATATACCAGTATTCACCATGATTGAATGCCTATATACCAGTATTCACCATGATTGAATGCCTATATTCCAGTATTCACCATGATTGAATACCTATATACCAGTATTCACCATGATTGAATGCCTATACACCAGTATTCACCATGATTGAATACCTATATACCAGTATTCACCATGATTGAATGCCTATACACCAGTATTCACCATGATTGAATGCCTATATACCAGTATTCACCATGGTTAAATGCCTATATGCTAGTATTCACCATGATTTAATGCCTATATACCAGTATTCACCATGATTGAATTCCTATATGCCAGTATTCACCATGGTTGGATGCCTATATACCAGTATTAAGCATGATCGAATGCCTATATACCAGTATTCACAATAATTGAATGCCTATATACCAGTATTCACCATGATTTAATGCCTATATACCAGTATTCATCATGATTGAATGCCTATATACCAGTATTCACCATGATTGAGCAAAATCACTATGAATCATCAATATCTTGCCATTCATGAGATACATTATTTTTCAAATCTGCAGTGTATATGTACTAAGGCAAGGTTTTTCAATATGTTGGTCGCGGGATGCCGCGAGGGGTCGCTATGGGAGCTAAGAAAACAAATTTAACTAGGGTCTCGTAGGTAAAATTTATTTATTAGATTCTAGATAATAATTAGAATATTTATTATCAAACACATCAAATCATGATCACTGTACTTGTATACGGAAGGGGAATGGGGTGGCATCCCCTCGTTGGCGAAGAATAAAGAAAATAGTTCGTTGAAACTAGTATCTTCAAATACACTTGTCACTCAAATCCCAAAGATCTGGTCTCTAAAAGTCCCGAAGGTGCTTGGAATTCTGAAGCATTCATTCCAGAATGGAAATCAGGAATCCGGAATCAGATTATAAATTTTTGTGATTCCGGGATGTGATTCCAGAACGTTGGAATTTTAAAATATCAATGCCGCTGCCGTACGTGTATTCGTCCAATTTAACATTTTATTTCTTGTGCATAGAGCTTAGATATGCATTTGGACCCGATCTCATTCAACCTCAACCTCGGGAGGGAGCTTCAACTTTGACCTCACACAACCTCGACTTCACGAATGGGACTTCAAGCTAGACCTCACGATTGGACTTCAACATCGACCTCATTTAGCAAGAAACAATAGAACTTCAGCATCGAACTCGTGTCTTGAGATTTAGGTCAGATGAGGTCAAGGTTGGAGCACATGAGGCTCAACCTTGCAAGGTTCAGCACCTTTGTCAACAGGGAATCTGCCAGAATTTTCAGTTTGGGAGGTATAAAGTCAAAATTAGATTGGGTGTAAGTAATGTTTTGCAGAGTTTCTATCATTTTTTTAACAGTAAAAATTTTCAAGACGGGGGGCTGTGCTCGGTGATTTGAAAGAATGACACCCCCACCATCAGGGGCCTGCCAGCCTCCCTGTTTGGTATAGAGGTCTCGAATAGTAGGGGTACTAGGTCCATCTCATCTATAGCTCTTCAAAAGTACCTTATCTTGCAATATATTGAGCTCTGTGTAGCCTAGTCGGTAGCGCACTCGACTTCAGTGCGAACGGTCCCGCGTTCGATTCTCGGTGGGAGCTAAAAAAAATCGGTGTTGACCCAGCATCATGAGGACAATTGGGGAGCTGCTGTGAATAAAATACAGTGGCGATCGCAGTGAGAGCTTCGGCTCTCCACTCCCAACCCGTCTGGTCAGCGTGGGAGCAGTAGACCAACTCCTCCCTTCGGGGAGAGGTCTCATCCACTAGTGGATTAAATATGGCTGTGATTTATTTATTTATTATATCGATATGAAACAATGAATATTTTGCTTTTCTGAGCCCAAGACCACCCGACGTACAACTCAATGAGTGCTACACCAGTCGCTTTGTAAAGCTGTGTACTCTTGTCTTGTCATTCTTGATTTGCCGTACAAGAAAGAAAGAAAAAAATGTTCTAAGAAGATGGACAACACAACATTCTAACCACCATGTATACAAGTTTTCTTTCGTGTTTGTTTGCTCAATAGATGGCGTGTTTTATGTTCGGTGCCTCCTTTGTTATTGTAGCTATTCCAAGGGCTATAAGGTGAGACTTATGGCTCGCTCGATACCTGGACCACTCGCAATTAAAGACGGAAGAAACGGCCGACCGCCACCAACGGCAATATATTGGACAATTCGTCGTCGTCTCTCTTTCTTTTTTGCGTATCTTTCTTTGGCAAAGACCATGTCCCAATCTAACTCCTGTTGATACAAGAAGGAAATAAAATCGGCCTCTGGATAGGTCGTAAAAAAAATTGACAAAACAAAATATAAAGAAGAAAAAAGCAAATTAACCTCACTGCCCCTCCCCTCCCTCTCTCTCTCTCTCTCTCTGTGTGTGTGAGAGAGAAAGAGAGAGAGACGCCTGTATAGCACAGGAGGGCTCTCTCCTGTTCTGCTTAGCAATAATGACACTTTCAACACAACTCTCATGGTTTCGGGTTCAAAACCCAACAGCTAAACCGCTCCTAGAACATCATTACCCAATTAAGATATTTAAAAATCGCACTTTTTACAGTGGTCAAAAATATTTTTAGAAAAATTAACAAACTTTTTACAAACATGCTATTCTTAAACAATTCCTACTAAAAACTAAAAGAAAAAATGTTTATGCATGAATAAAAAGAAAAGCATAGGGTGTGGCAATTGAAGAATTTATAAAGTGACTGTATACGACAGCGCGCCTCATGCTTTTCTTTTTAGTCGTGCATAAACAAAATGATATGTTTTAAAAAAGATTTTAAAAAATATTTTCAAGTTATTTTAGTGTTCGGATACTTTTTCCTTACCCTATATTTATAAGCTCATGATTTGACATCCAAATACTAAAGTGTTCTGTAACCAGACAAACGCAACTTCGTTGCGGACTAATATTTATTTTAGGATTAAGAAATTCTTACTAAGAAAATATTATTTTAAAGTTGGAAATTTTGCAAAATTTGAGGACACCACGAACCATTGTGAACTAAAGAAAATAATGTAAAAACAACTTAGTACCACGATTCCGTTAACAATCGGTAAGGCTCCAAGGGTCACTTGATAGCATTTCATACATATGAACATTCATTTTTATAAAATGAGTTGGTAACACTGTTAACTGGGGTGCTCAGGCACAGAAACAGCCATTGTGTCGAATAATGTTTGTACTAAGTTTGGTGCTTTTGCATCCAACGGCATGGAACTAATTTGGAAAATTGGAATTTACAGAAATTAGGGTTGGCAACACTGACAGCTAGACTGTTTGGGAACATGGACAACCACAATATTTTCCCATTGTGTCCAATAATGTTTTTGTCAATTTTGGTGCAAATCACTCTAATGGAATGGAAGGAATTTAAAAAAAACGAATTAAAGAAAATATGAGTTGGCAAAACTGCCCCATTACACCAATCAAAACTGTGGTAACGGCTCTGAGCTAGTCTAAGCAAGACCTTTTCAACGGCACTTGAACTACCTTTCTAGATCGCCGTATTCTTGATATTAGGTTTTGGACACGGACGAAAAGATTGAACGGGATTATAAGATCTTTTTTTTGTTAGCTGCGCTACCAAGGGACCTAAAAAAAATTATGAAAAATATTATAAAAACTGCTGTTCAAGTGCATCTGAGATTATAAAGAAGGTTACCCACACTCTGCTTCGGATTCAAATTCGAGCCTCTGGATCCCACTTTAATTGTGGAAGTCAGCCTTAGAAGATACTAGCTGATTTGCTCGCCCGTTGGTGCGCGGTGAGTAAAATATGTTATCACCCCCCCCCCCCATGCCGATGAAGGTTGAACTTGAAATTAAACGGTATCGAGAGTGTTACTATTCATCTCAGCGACCACGAAAACTATGGATTCAACACTAATATAAGTCATTTTCTATTATTTTTACATGTCACCGCTTCCTACCGCCACCCCTCCATAGGGGTTTTAGGGGTGAGTTACCTAAGATAACCGTTGTAAATGAATTGATAGTCATGCCAAATTCAACCCCTTGGGGGTAGTCAACCCGTCGAACAACATTGTAGTGTGGGTTGCAGCGTGCTTTGCTTTTAAATTTTCCTTTATTGTTATCACCTCCATTGGAATTCAATGGACAATTATATGGTCGATTATATCTGAAGATAATAGCTTTAGAATCAAAGTGATATGATAACTTCCCACGCAAATATACTTACTTTCAATTTTATATATAGAGATGCCTTTAACTAGCACAAGTCCTATATTTAAAAAAAGAAAAAAGAAAGAAAGAAAATTAGCAAGTGAGTTAAATTACCGATACGTGTAATCGATATACGTCACTATTGACCCTCTGAACATAACTATTCAGTACATACCGGTACGTATTCATGCCTCATGCGTTGGTTGGTGTGAACGATCGATGTTTACCCATAATTCCGGTCATTACATCCTGCAGCGGTAGGTCATAACGGAACAAATTGGAAAGAATAAGGAAGTTACAAATATCACCACCAAATCTTATAGAAACTGACAGATCGGGACCATCGATATTTCGGGTGTCTGTGAAGTCGAAAAGTCAGACTTTGATACAAACAATGCTTTGGACTGAAATCGAGAAATGATGTATGTAACTGGTAGTTTCATCCGCCGGGAACTTCATGCTCTTGGACTCCATTGTCGAACTGAAGCTCAGAAAATTATGATCTTACTGGAAATACCTGCCGTCATTTTCACGTCGTTATTGGATGCTCGAACAATGAAAGCATATCCTGTGCAATTACGGAAAACACTTTATGCTGCGGCAGTTCGATCAACTTGTTTGGACACAGACAATACCTAGCAAACGTTACAATAGTATATCTTGTATCCTGGATCTAAATCCCATTGAAAACCTGTGACGGTTGAAGCTAGGCATAACAGCCATATTGACTTCGGTCAACTTTATTTCATATGGGATATTTTAGTAACTTTTCTTCTGACCGTCACGATTATACGAATGCAATGCTTATTAAAATCCACAAACAACAATGTGGGTTGGAATCCGCGACCTTGAAGATTCTGGTCTGACGTTCCAGACCACACAACTACTTCGGTTCTCTTCGCCATATCGACGAAGTTAGTTCACTAACCTCAAGTAAGTGATTCTCTGAGTATACGAAGACTGTGATAAGGACGAAAGAAGGACCTGCGTCGTACTGACATCACACCAGATCGATATGAGCACCTTCCTCAGGGTATCCGGTTCAGAGATGAAACGGGTTACCAGGTCTATCCTTGGGACCCGGCCTGACCCGGTGACCTCATTGCGACCCAGTATAGTTTCTAAGTATTACATGCGTTTAAACGGTGTTTCTTTCAGGGGTGACCGGGATCGGAGGTGTTACCCCCATAGCACCAAAGATAAGACGCAGAAATTTCCCAGTTCATTATAATTCCCAGACCGGGTCAGCCACGTTTCGGTCAGGTCGGGTCACCAAAAGTGACCCAGTTTCAGCTCTGGTCCGGTTATTATTGTCCATGTAGTGTATGTAAACATCCCGTTGATTTACAAGGGTACATCTAAAAATTAGTACTTATTTCGAAAGAATAATAAAAACAATCGTACACAAGCCCCCTCTTCAGTAAAAAGGAAAAGGAGGGAGAATTTTAAATAAAAAAGGTTTCGAAACTACGTCATAGTAGTTCTGAAGAAACCGAAAAATGGATCAACGGAACCATTTAAGACGTTCATAAATTTTACAGCACAAAAATACCCGAAATTGAACATCTAGCTTCTATTGTCCATTCTGTATATTCCCTGTGTTCCTCTGTCGTGCGCACACCATACATAAATGTATCATTCCCCACACATGAGGCAGCACCCATCCCATCTTCAAACCAGAGATCACATAACAGATTACTAGCGTAGTCAATGTCCGGAGTAACCACAAACAGCTATTAATCTTTGATCGTTTGCAGTGTTCGTGTTATACGCTGGTTCTACAAGCTATTGTTGACTACAACTCATGGAGTTAATAAAAGCTTCTGTTGCGTATGTGAATTACAGTGCTCTTGAAAAAAACTCTTCTTAAAATTACTCTTTAGCATTTATTGTGTTTGTCAAAGGGAATTTACAAGCTGTTAAAAGAAACTCATTTACTGATTCTTACAACTTAAGTTACAAATTGATCTCGTCAAAACGTTACGGTCATTTAGGTTATTTAATTGCGGTTTTCTTTATTTTTATTAGTTTTTTATTTATTTAAAAAAAGTGTTTATTAATATATATAATTATTTAGTCCACTGCTAAACAAGTGGAATCACTCCTAGATAACTTGGATAACAACGCGATGAGTTAGGAGGGAGTTGTTGTTACAGGATACAAAAACATAAGACACGAACCAAGGAAGCTCAGATCGCAGAGCATTTGGGAGGTCCTAGGTTCTATACAAGCGACCGACAATCCTAGCTTAAGTTTTTTTCAAAGGGTTTCCAGGATTTGTCAGGCAAATACCGGGATGGATCCTTGAACGTAGGCTCTGAACGGCTTCCTCCAGCATCCTCTTTCTTAGCTTATCCGGTCTGAGCCAAGATGCCTAAAGGCCATAAATATAATTAAAATTCAAGAATACGAGGAGAGGATTTAGTGAGAAGAGTGAGTGGTTCTACTCTGGAGCGTCAGATGAACAAAGATCAAACCAGAGTAGTATCTGACCAAGCTGTAGTGATGAGATGTACAAATATCAGACCTCTGCTGGGTGGCGGAGAGATTAGCATGCTCGCTTTCTGTTCACGTAGCCACGGGTTCAACTCCCGCCGACATCAATCGAACAGAGTGACTCGTAGTCCAGTTTACCAAATACTGTAGGTCCCGTCCTTAGAAGCTCACCAGTTCAGTTAGTACGTTAATAACAATTCAACCAATCAATGGACAGATATCAGGCGATGAAGCAATATTTGTTTTAGTAAATCGCTGACATTTAATGCTAAAGCGGAATACAGACGGGAAAGAAACGGTGTAGTTGGAAACTAACCATGCCGTTACACGTAAATTCTTTCAAGATCCCTTTCCAGCTGTGTTCTATGTATAAAAATTTAATGTTGAATCATTGAGGATTGCAAAATAATTCTACGAAAGAGAATAAAACCATCTAAAGAAGAATCATATTCTAAAGGTCTTGCGATAGGTATTAGTATCGAATAAGACTCTCATCTAAATCGACGAAGTGCAGCAACTGAACTGATCATGTATTCAAAAAGTGAAAGGAAAGGCGCTCAGCCACGCCTTCTGGATGACCAGAAGTGAACACACGTGAAATTTATAAGTGAAGGATTTTAAGGGCGTATGGACCTCTCTACCACCCGACATATACCTAAGTGATCAATTTGGTTCATATCAGGCGAACGTGGTGGCCGATATGGTACTGTCAAGAATGCTCATCGAACAAATTCTGAGATGATGAGCTTATAAGGATGGGACCTACAGTTTTTTGGTAAAGTGGGTTGAACGTAGCGGGAATTAGACCCGTGACTACGCGCACAGAAAGCGAGAGCGTTAATCTCTCGGCCACCTAGAGGTCTCTTTCAGACCAGAAACTGGTGTCTAACTCCCAGAACAAGAAAACTACGACACAACTACAATATAGATTGAATCAAGCCACAGGAACACTACTAGGACAAATCGGCTCAAGACGGGGTCACCCGGACAAGACTGAGCCAACCGGTCAATTGGGTCAAGATAAGAAAATCGGGTTTCTGGGTCACAGAATCAGTGTGGTGATTTAGGTCATTCATCGAGAATGTTGGTTCATTCGGGTCAAGACCGGATCAGGCTTCGGACCGATTCGCCTTGTCACAGTGTGATCAAAACTGGCTCGGTTTCAGTTCTGGCCACGCCAACACACACCACACCAGTACGAAAGCATACATAATATCTAATTGAAAGCTGGAGTTCATAGCCTCCTGAGGGTCTGCGCCACACTAGAATCCTCTACTAACTCGAAACAAGTGTGTCATGACTCGTCGGACCACGCCACGTTTTGCAGTCGTGCAGAGTCCAATTACGGTGTTCACGAGTTGAGTTGAAGTGCTGTGTCCGGTTTTCCTGGTGTAAAACAGACGTACACTGCTGGATCTTGGGGTCCCTTGTTCATAGAAGCTAACAAAAAGCTGTAATTATCTTCTGGTTAGACGTCTTTTACCGCTGACAGTGCATGAACAATTCTACCAAAACACCACTGGTCACGTTATTTAGAACCCGCGACAGAGCTAAAACTGGGCCACTTTTGGTGACTGGATGATCGAATCTTAACCCAATTGACCCAGTGGTCCAATTTCGACCTGACGATCCTGTATTTACTGGATTTGACTTGATCTTGTAGCTGTGACTTGAAACAATAAATAATTTATATATGAGATTTACAAATTCTCTCAGACTAACCCTTTCGATGGAGTAGTTATTTGCACACCTCCATGGTATTTCTGTTCTTGCTGGCACTATTTCTTTCAGGCATGTTTTCGTGGGAGGTCTTTGCCCCCCTGGGGCTTTTCAACCGCTCCTGTTAAAGAATTAGTCTCAACACTTCTATTAGTCATACGCATGCTGATATACTTCTGTAATACCACATTCTATAAATATTGTTCATGTTTTTGGGGGGTTAACTAAGAAAGTACGACATATTGTTAAGTAACATTATTGTTATTTTAAATTTTAGAGTACATTGGAGTCAATATGCATTATTTATAATTTTCATGAATCCTCATGAGCCTCCCCGAATGAAATGTTCGGGAAGAAACACTGCTTTCCGGGGTTATAAAAAAATCCATGTGTTATTAGTATTTTTAGGAACTTTTTGCTTGGTGCTTTGGGGGGAATAAATTCCCTGTTCCCGGTCACCCATTTAAGAAACACTGTGCAGACACCGAAAGTCGTAAGTAAAGAATAAAACAACTGCTTTTCCTTCCAGATCACAGGGTCAAAATCTGCTTACCGGGTCAGATCGAGTCCTAAGCATAAACCTGAAGATCTGATTCGAAACTTAACCGAAATAGCCCAGTTGACTCGGCAATCCGTTTCAGCTCTGGCCCGTTGTATGACGTATTGTCCTCCATCAGGTATTCCTAGGCATGGTACCGAGACCGAGACTGGTCTTGGTCTCGTCTCGAATTCGAAACTAAGACCGAGAACGAGACTAAAGTTCAGGAATCGAGACGCGACCGAGACACTATCCATCGAGACATACTCGAGACGAGTCCAAGACCGAGACTTACCCATAGAGACTATACGTTTATTTTAATGAATGTCGATAATATTAAGTGAATGCTTTTGTTCATGTTGTTTCATACTAGAAGAAGTCTCGTGACAATTAGTTTCATTCTGATAAATTTTATTTAACATGTAATATTGTTGTTTTAAAATATGACTATAAGTCATATAAGTAGGCTCAACTTAGTTTCTATTTTTAGGATCCAGCCAACATAATTCAAACACTCTATATTGTTTTCTTTTACTTGGAAATTTAGAGCAGCCAGTACGACACTGGAATTTTGACTAAAGAACCCGTGTTCAAATCTTTAGACTTTTTTTTTTTGCTCTCAATATTCCTGAGAACTGTATAATGAATACTTTTATTAGCCAAATTACTGAAAATTCTATGGCTGTCTAGCTTTTCTCAGGAATTTTCCGGAAAAACTTGAACAGTGTAGTGTACGTTCATTACATCTGGTAGAAAATTTCGACCAAAATGTAAAGTTTTCATTTTTAACGTAACAGTTATTCAGTCAATTTAAATATAATTTAGAATAGCAAAACGTAAATGTTACGTATACCAATTTCGCAATTTGTGGTATAACATAGATACATTTCCATAATAGAAATATTTTCATGTATCTCACGTATTGGTATTCTATATATCCTAACTAAAGCTTTATATTACTTTAAAATCGTAATGTTTTTCTCGCTATTTCAGAATATTATTTCTAATCTAAACCCATTACTCAGTCGCACGAGGCAAATGCCGGGATGACACCTCCAATATAGGCCCTGGTCGACACCTTCCTGAATTCTTTCCGTTCACCTATCCCGGCCTGAGCATCAGATGCCTAAAGACCATATATAAAAACGCAAATTCAATTCTAATCTAAACATCAAATTCACACTGTAACAAACTATGTTAATATCATATTAATATTCTTGTTCTTGTACTGAGATCGGAAAACCTGCGTACCATTTCAAACAAGTCAAGGGACGTCAACTTTTAAAAGTCTATCGTCTTTCGAGACTCTCGAACGAGACCGCGACTAACGTGTCGAGACTCGAGACCGAGACCAAGCCAAGACTGTCCTAAAAATTTCGAGAAGAGAACGAGACTGATGCCAGTCTCGTCTCGTCTCGATACCATCTCTTACGTAACACCATGAATTGAAGAATGTTCTACATTCGGATAATATCGGAAATGATATGTCTCATCCGTCTGGCACCCACTATCACGATCGACCGTTGTTCAGTTGGTTAAGCTTTGACGTTACATTCCTAGTACTACATGTGCATTAGGTACCGAGACTGGTGCCGCAGTCGTCAGTGTTGCCAACCAACTTTAAAAATTCGATATTCAAATTGCTTCCATACCGTTGGATTTATCCGTACTAAACTTGACATTTCGGTATTGGTGCAGTTCATAGCGGTATTTCGGGCTCCACAGTTGCCAGCGTTGGCAACCAATTAAAAAAAAATTAATTTACGACATTTCTTC
Organism: Lepisma saccharinum; assembly: GCA_022664845.1. Taxonomy (NCBI): domain Eukaryota; kingdom Metazoa; phylum Arthropoda; class Insecta; order Zygentoma; family Lepismatidae; genus Lepisma; species Lepisma saccharinum. Next base: position 158,381 of record JAGDQP010000250.1, read on the forward strand.
CACACCTTTGCACATATCCGCATTTATTTACACCAAATTTTGCATGTATGCGCTTTAGATACTGGAGCAGACCATAAATGTAATCCTAGCTCAAAGTTGTCAGTGTTGCCAAGCACTTTGTGAAATATTAATATTTCAAATTACTTCAGTACCGCTAGAAGTATCGGCACCAAAGTTAGAATTAACCATCATTAAACACATTAGAGAAAATACTGCGCAAGTCACCATCCTGAAATGGTTTCAATAATCAGTGTTGACCACATATTTTCATATCTACTAATTACATTTAACCCCCGCAGAAACGGGCGGGCATATCACCTAGATTTTTTAAAACTAAGAGCGTATGTTATTAGATGTACTTTTTCTCTGGAAGCTTCAACAGTTCGTACATGGCACTGAAAAGCTGTATCCAATTTTAAAAAAAATAGTGTATGATGACGTTTAAAATCTAATTTAGATAAGTGATGACACGTCTTTTCTTGATGAGAATGGAATATCACTTTAGAAATACGCTGAAAGATCCAAAAAACAAATTTTGAATGATAATAACAGTAAGGGAAACAGAAGGAAAAGTGATTGAAGGAATACGGATAAACAGGCACGAGTCTAGACATTGGTTTCGGTGGGGGGGGGGGGGTTACGGGCTTCAGCGCGATATGCCCAAGAAGTGTCCGGATATGAAATGTATGTTAAATGTATAATTGCTACTAAAATTGTAGTATTTCTGCATAAAACTATGTATTTGGTGGTGGAGGGAGTACGGATCCCCCTAAATACGTCCCTACAGATAAAAGCAAGAATCAAGTAACAATGAGATGAGTATTTTTTTTATTTTTTTAAAAAAAGGAGTGGAAACATCACTTGTCACCATATTGAAAATTACATCAAATTTGCACAGAAATAGCAATTTTTGAGTTAGGGATGTGGAATTTTCGGGACTTCAGGGTCCCAGTCGCTGGATAAGTCACTACTTAGAGCATCATAATACAGATAATTTTCTACTCTCTTCGAGGGAGTAACGATAGGCATTCGTAATTCAGCTAGTGTCAATGAAGGGGAAGAAATCTCAAAACAACTGCGGTGGACAGGAATCGAACCCAAAAAGGAAGTCCTCGAACTTCTGGTTGTAGACCTGGTTTGAACACATGCAGTATTATTTAACCAACAATACAGAGCAGATGCATTCTGTAATAAAGAGACTGTGTAATTTTCATCTTTGCGTTTCTGACTCAGGTTCATGCTTTTGATTATATTTGAAAAGAGAGAGATTTTTTAACTTTCACATATCGGAGGATCAATGTGAGTGTGTGTGCGTTTCCATATGCAAGTTAAGAATACACCCATCCACTTGATACGGGGCGCAACTGCCCTCTTAGTTTCCATTTCTCCCTCTCTCTCATATATATATATATATATACACGCATATCCTCACCATAACACACACACAAATACAGACGCAGGCACGCACGCATAACACAGGGTGATGGATGACAATATGGGAAGCCTGTCAAAGAATGATTTATATGCTTTTGAATTCGTTTGCGTTCTTTAAAATTGTGGAAGCAAACCAAAGCCAGTGGCGTCGAAACAGTTCTTTCTGCGGGGGGAGGCATTCAGAGTAACTACATACAATACGGTGCGGGAGAGGGAGATGTGTATGTGTGTGTGGAGAAATAGAGGACTCTCATTGCACTATTGCACCAACAATCTTCCATCCCTCAATCCCCACTCCTCCCCCCCTCACGCTTTTCATTGCATTAACCCTCTCGTGCCCTCTTTTCTGTCTGATGGCCTGTTGTCTGATAGCTAGGCTAGCTGGCCAGCTGCCTCATTCTTTCTCGCCGGTTGATACCCTTTTCCTAATTCGCTTTTTAAAGTTAAAAAAAAAAAAAGATTCATTTTACTACTGCTGTTGCAGAAACCCAATCCCAGGAAGCTATTTGATTATCTTCTTTGGGTATCACTCCAGCAGCCTGTCTTTTCTTTTTTCTAGGTGACTGGCAAGATTATATGCAAAAAAGTGGGGTTCAGGGGGGGTGGGGTAGATCTAGAGAGGATTCATTGGACGAAACAAGTGACAGCCGAGAAGACACATAAAGGAGGAACACACACACACACATTTGCGCACTTATATTCCAGAGAAAGGACGGGGGAGCACTCACACATCGTAGACCCATAGAGATTAAACTCAGTGGAGGCGTAAAATACAAAGATTTCCGAGGACCTCTGCCCCCTCAAGTTGTTCATTTTAGTTGTCAGAATCGCCAGCGAACTTCTATCTCGAATTTATTTACATTTATTGTTCAAAACAGCCTCCACAGATGGTGTTTAAACTTAAATCAAACTACTTCGTCACGAATAGTATTGATAAAAACGTGACCATGACTAAGAATAACGATGTCTTTATTAGGGAATATCCAATTTAGCTGGGAACTAATATGTTTATTGAACATGAGGGGGTTATTTTTAGTTATACAAAGTAGGTCAGGACAGTTCACATGAGAGCTTAAGAGGACTTTGATATTTTTTAAGGAGGAAATTATAATTTTATCTTTTCAAAAAAGGAGATTTCACCTTGTTTTAGGGATTCAAGGGTTTATTAAAAATTTGAATGCAGATTAACGTTTCTCGGAATGTAGTCTGGTACTTGAACAGCGGGTGCTATTAGCGTTAGTGTGGTGTTGTTAGTAATTTTAGGGTTCTTTCTATATATTAAAAAAAAAATCATGATGTCCAGCACGGTGTGATTTGTCACTTAAAGAGGTAGGAAGGAAAATTAATGCCGAAACATATCTATACCTATTTGAGTACTGGGCATAAACACACTGGGTTACTTTAGAGCAATGTAATCCTACCATATATTTATGGGCACATAACTAACTCTATGGCTTACGGAACACACTCAAGTCCATCGCCGTAGTAACAAACGTTCGCCATTAGATTCTATCCTGGCCAACATCAAGCCAGTTTTCATCACAAACACCTACTTCTCGAAGATCCCTTCTAATATTGTCCTCCCAACAACATCTCGTTCTTCCCAACGGTCTCTTTCCATCCAGTTTTCCAACCACAATAGAATATAATCTTCGCTTCCCCCCCCCCCCATCTGAGCTACATGGCCTGCCCATCTTCGTCACGATTTCAATATTCTTACAACATTTGGTGAACTGTACAGTTCGTGGAGTTCTTCATTATGTAGTCTCCTCCATTCTCTAGTCATCTCGCCCCGTATATCTTTCTCAAAACCTCAAACACACGTAATTTATATTAATGCTAAAAAGTCGTACTCCAAATTTCTCAACCGTTAAATATTACCGGCAGAATAACCGTAATGGGAAAGTTATTCAATGAGAAAGCCTATTTTAATTCTAAAAATACCTCACTATGCAAGTTTAAGTTTCATTTTTATGCAATTTACCTATCACTTGGCAGGAAACTTTACTTTATACGGGTTCGATTCCCGTCGGGAGCTCAAAATCTCAGTGTTGACCCAGTATCGTGAGGACAATTGGGAAGATGCTGTGAATAAAAGACAGTGGCGATCACAGTTGAGAGCTTCGGCTCTCCTCTCCCAACACATCTGGTCAGCATGGGAGCAGTAGAC